>VCRD01010702.1:0-11870 GCA_006783055.1 Trinorchestia longiramus | reverse complement strand
TGAAGCTAGTAATCCTGAAACAAAGAGAGTTGAGCAGTGCTTTAAAAGTTCTGATGGGTAAAACGGTATTTTAGCATCTGAAATGCACTATTTGACAAATGCTAATCAGTTCTTAGGACTGACTCATTTTATGTCCGATTGGTCTAATTGTTCTACCAAATGAGCTTTTGACTAAAACTTCGTAAAATATCGAAATTAACTTGCTTCACTCAGAAGTTCAAATGAGTTGTATGTCAGCGTAAAATAGTTTCCTGAACGATGATTATTACGCGATATGAGAAGTAGGGTAAACATCTGTTTAATAATAAATGTTTACATGAATTTTAAGATGAATTTCGAATCATCGATCAGAGTTTAGTATTGCAAGTTGTTTTTAAAAATAACTCGATCACACATTAAAATATCGAACTTCAACTTAAAGGACTTGTGATGGTCGGAAAATTGACTCACCCTTGCGCAGACGCTGCTGAAGCTCATTTTGTTGCCGCTGCCGCACCTTTTCTGTGCTTCCCACGTGAACTTCATTCACTGACGTCGCGCTGTCTTCGTGCTCGATGTTGACATCATTCACCAGAAAATGAGACTGTTGATCGCCCAGTGAGCGACCGATGTCGTCCTGTCTCGAGGCTACGGGCCTGCTGCTGAACGTGTCAGATTTCAACGCCGGCGCCACGGTAAAATGTGTCGCGTGTAATTGTTGAAGAGGTACTTGCGTGAAATGTATGGTGTCTGATGATTGGTGCGACTGCACTGGAGGTTGCAAGGTCAGGTGAGGATAGGCTCTGCTGCCTGGAAATGTAGGCTCCTGAGCTATCATTGACCTACTTGCAGCATCGCTACAGGACAAGAATATAACCATCACCAGCAGACGCATTAAAGTAGAGCATAGAAGTGACCTAAATTCTCCAGAATTGTGTCCTTTCTCCCGTTGTCTTGAAAATACGTATTTTGCTTCAAATCTGCTTCTGCATTTTTCTGTGTTTTTGCCTGTGAATTCTTGCCCAGATGTATGAGAACGCATTCTTATATGTAAACACAATCTCTCTTGCTTCTTTTCGTCACTCATTTCTTGCTTTTCCGTTTTTCGTTCTTTCGAGCGAAATTCCGGGAAATACTGCAATGATGTCGTCGGTAACCGCAAGGTATTTCGTCGATGATTGTAAAGCAGCGCTTTTGTAGCTATAATTTCTTTGATTTCTTCAAGACATTGGTTCCTGTTCACTACATGCCCGTATGATAATTCGTTTTGATTTACACCTGCCATCCCGGTCTCGGTACAGCATTTAGATAACACTCCGTGATCTTTCCCATCCATGTCCGTGTAAGGTATATGATGAGCTACGTCACACTGCATTGCTGCGGGAGCTGAGCACAACGATGTTGCTGCTACGTGTGTACCTTGCGTGCAAGTAAACTCCTCGACCTCTCTGCTTGTGGCCTCCATGGGGCGAGTGTTCTGTGTGAGGTCACGGGGTGCTTGTATTCGGGAGGTCACCAACCGGTTTCCAACTGCGGCCCCTGGTGCCGATATTTGACCTTGACAACACGAGGATTGCACTTCACTTTCGTTTTGTTGCGAACTTATTGGTATCTTGAATTTAATTGATGCCTTAATGAACTTTTTATGTATTGGTCTGAGAAACTTATTTTCTTACCTCTATGTGATGTATTTGAATAATTGTTCAATTGTCACTCTGACTTGGATGCTAGAACTCTTTTGTCCTTACCCTGCCATCTGCGATGGTTGTTTTGCTCGTGTAATTGCTTCTTTGCACGGTCGTATCCTTCACCTCCAGAGAAAATGAAGGATTCGGCATTTCTTTGCAGAGATGGCACTCGATAAATCTTCCAAGAATGCCGCTTGTTGTATTGACATCTAGATAGGGATAATTTCCTCACTTCGGAAATTGCTCTTCTTACTTTGTCCGATCCTCTTTGCTTGTTATCCAAAATATTCTTACTGTTTTCGTAGAAGAGCATCGTCTAATTTCTTAGTAACTATTCTTATTCTCATTCTCTAGGCTTTTTCCTCGATAATAATACACGAATGAAATTGAAGCTCCATATAAACAGAAATTGGAGATTCTCACCTTCTCATAACCATGCTGTAATGACTCCGAGATTTTATCATAAGGCTGTGAAAAAAATCAAGAAGTGCATCGTATCGTTCATTACTTAATTAAATGGAAATGTATCGTACAAATTACGATTGTTGTTTTTAGTACACTTTTTGTGATGCATGTAGGTTAATTTTGTGTAGATGCAGAGAAAAATATTTTTTGTAAATCGCGAAGTAAACTCTTCAAGATTTACTTACCAAACTTTGTGTTGTTAAAGTGTAGCTTACTTGTGTTTATCTACATTAATATAACTTAAAAAAAATTGTAACGTTTTGCCGATTTTAAGAAAATCTGGGTATTGCACTTTAAGATAGTAATCTTCATAGTACGTTAACCAAAGTTAATTTTTAGTGGCCAGAGGATATCCACTTAAGAGGTTTCACATTGCAGTAAGTGAAAAAATACTGAAGATAATGGCAATACCACAATAATGGCAACGAATTAAATGTTTGGGACAATGGCAGTGTCACAATAATGGCAGGAATTGAATACCTATATAATAATGGCGATGTCGTGATAATGGCAATATATTAAATACTGGAGATGATGTCACAATTATGGCAATGTCAGGATAATGGCATGTTGAATACTTGAAATGATGGAAATCCTGCAGTAGAAAGTTCTTATAGTGTACGTTAAGAATACAATTTATAATTTAGAGTGGATTTAAGTAAAATTATTTGGTCATATATGACCTGGAGTTTATGCTCAAGACAATCCCGGATGATAGAAACATGATATTTTAAAGTTTAAAATACCACTTATATGCGGAAGGTTGGCATTTTATATTGTAGCTTTATATTTTTCAATGGATAAGTTTCGAACGTTTCTATCCTTCGAAATATTACTGAAATCGCGTTCACTTTCTTTAACACATAAACTTCTATATACATACGGGGGAAATTAGTGACGAGAATGATCCAAGCGTGAACAGTTATTGCTTCAGTTTTACATTTCGTTCTGTCGAGGTTACCTTTGCATTGAAATACTCGTTAGTTTCTCCACGTAAACTGCTCACCGGTGCTGCAATAACCAGCAGCTCGTGCAATGCAGTCTTTAAAGCCTGAAGTCAGGCCATTACCGCTGTGCCTAACTGAACAGAACCTAATGATTTTGGTTTCATTATTCTAGTTACATAACATAATGGTTTTGTCATTTTCTGTACACGACAGATACTTCAAAAATAATAAATTTCCTGAAAAAACTTAGTGTTGAACAACTTGCTCTTTGAATGTAAGTTTTATTCGTGGAAACAAGCGTACTACTAGCATAATTTCCTTTTTGTCGAGTAGCAACTTCAACAGATCAGGGCGCGTTCAGAAAAAAAATTCTACCACTCACTTTTTTGCTTACGTTCGCAAGTTACCGCACCTTTTTGCCAAAATAAATCTGGTATTTCGCGACCCAGAGTCTCATTTTCGTAACACAGATCACTGGGTGGAGTTTAAGTTCAGGGGTGAAGGTTGATACGCACAACAGAAAAATTTTTGCGTTAAAGTAGTGCATTGTGGTTCAAGTGACCTAACTTGCGTTATGTTTACATTCATTACGAATAGGCTGTTCAGTTTGAAAGTTGTAAAGCAATTCATTATTGTAATTCATAGCTGTAATTCATTATTGAAGTTTGATAAACGACACCAGTTTTTCAGGCAATAAGAATATTTTTTAGGCTGTTAGAATGCCAGTTTTTTCAATTACCAAGTGTTTATGATGGGCTCGTAAATTCGGCAGAAATTCACAAGCATGTAATTGTAGTAGTTACTCCGTGTGATGCGCATACTACAGATTTGGAACAAAAACCTTCACATTTATTAAGTGGTTCACACGTGCTGCATGAGCAGTTATTTTAGAATGCGGACACTTTTTATCAATGGAACTGCTCATATTCGCATGCAATTCACTTAACGTCCTTGTAACTTGTTTGAATATTGTCTCGTGGTCTGAAGAATGACGCTCAATGCTTTCCTTTTTATGAATTGAACTATTTGTTTCTTTAACAAAGCATGTATTGCAGTTACACCATTGTTTGTAGTTAAGCTTTCGCACATTGTTTCATGATGTACTAACCGGTCAAGGTTTTATTTTGTTGATCTTCCATTCGAATTTGCGTTCAAATGATGCATATTTGACGGTAGAGCAACTAATCGTAATATCCAGTTCACTCAAGCGCTGGACGGCCACGGGATGCATCATGCTTCCTTTATTTCCATGGCCCTCGCTGTGCAAAAAACAATTATTGATGAGCTATAAACGAACGTACTCACATAAATTTATTGAAAGTTTTTACGGAACGTCGTTGATTGCGCAAATGTCTTCTAACGGATCCAAAATTTCTTGGAACCTTCTTCTTGTTTGCTTAGACATTAGCATGCCGCTCAATGAAGTTTTACTCTCTGAATTGTTTATAAAATTTTCCTTTACATTTACCTTTGCTAAATGTAAATGGTATCATAATTTAGTATTTTTCACCTGAAAATTAATTTCATTGCAATATTTGTGAAGTACTTCAGGTTTGAAGTGGGGAACTCGACACGCAGGTTTTCTCCAACTGGGCCACGTGAACAAAGGAAGTCGGGAAACCTTTCTGAAAGTCACACTATAAATTTGATAATTTATAAAACGCTTTTATGCCTGTTATAGTAAAATTCGGCTTCAGATCGTTTCCAAAAAGTGCTTATGGGGAGACCTCGGACATTCACAGAGGATTCGGGAGTGGGGATAAAGTTAGGGAACTCGTGGCTGAGAGCGCGCGGGCGCCGCGAGGTGAATGACTTGCATGCAGTTCTTGAGGGTGATTGTGATGCGTGAGTTGCGCTACAGCGGTTACGACACATCGCTGTACTCATTGATGCTCCTCTTATGCTTTTTAATACGCACAATTGCCTGCTGTAGTTGCTTGTATTTTGTCAATGCCGATTACGTGACGAGTCTTTATGGTGTGATCTTTGAATTATGTTCTTAAATCCTTTGTATGAACTTGGTGGCGGTAAATTAGATGTTTAGTGAGCCCCTTTTGTAGCTTGATGATGCTTATCTATGAGAGAACTTGTGCGTTCTATTTCTGTGAACGGAGAAGCAAATACCCCTGGGTAATTTAGTACGGTAATAATAAATGGGTACAGACGCAACATGGCGACAGCGATGAGTTCGTAAGGTGCAATGTTCGATTCGTCGTACGGCCTTCACTATTTACTAGTAAGGCTGATAATAAAAAGCGAGTAGGCCTTCCGCTTCTACGAAATGGTTCAACTTTTTTAGCGAATTACTTAGAAAGCTTCTTATTCTACAAATTATGTTCTCTTTAACATGAAAAATCTTTTGTACAGAGCGAGAAATGCGAGGGTGTATCCCGTATTTGACAGCATGTAGGACGCACCTTCTTCCAAAATTTTGGCTCAAAAAATTGTCTGCGTCTTATCATCGTAAGTAAAGTTTGAGACCTCCCGTAGGCCTAGGCTACTCTTCTCTCTGACGCTCACTAACCCAGCTTACGGTCAGTGTTTTGCCTTATATGCTTTCAAATACGGTAATTATATTTTGTGACTAATGCCGTGCCGAATAATATTTCTATTGTCAATGTTTTTAAAAATTTAATATTTTATCTGCTGTATGGTGAAGAGCTTTAAGCGGCGCATGCAGAAAGTGCTTCCTTGCACATACTGCTGTCTCAGCGTCACTAGTTTTGTCGAGAAATCTGTTGTGGATTCAGTGTTTTAGATCAACACGCCTGTTTTCTGTTAGTATATTACAGGTATACGTTTTCAGCGAACGATTTTCTGAGCTGGTGTCTTCATTGCAATCGTTGTCCTCTGATCTTCAAAGCTCTTCGCCTATTGCTGTTTGCTGCTGAATTTAATCGCAGACTCGTGTAATCTCATCTATCTCATCAGTGCCTTCTGTCTCCATTGAACGGAGTGCGCGTGACGCCCTCGTCCATTTAGAACCTACTGTGCGCGTTAATGGACTGCATTTGCGTGCTTTCAATTGCGAGTTGGTGAGTGTAAAATTCTATCCGATCTTTTTTTTCTCAGGCCGTTTATCAGGTGTCTTATCGCTGTCTTTAATTCCCTCTTCGTCCAATTTGATGGACAAGTTCATTCAGAATGTCGAGCTGTTCGAGCAGCTTATTGAGATTCTGGCTGCAGGCTGTAAATTTGATGCTCTGCCCAAATTTAATTTAATATTGCTGTATGTAGCTGTGCTCTTTTTTCCGAGATAAATCATATGCCGAGCTTGAGTACAATAGTCTCGGAAAAATTTTCCAAACATTGGAATGACATTCTGGAACCTGGTTTTGGCAGGTGTTGTATTTCATTCGAAAGGAAACATTTATAAATTTATTGCCAAACTGAACGTTTGCTTCTGCAATTACATAGTTTGTAGCTTGACTAGTGAATAATTCAGTCTTATTGAATAAGAAAAACCTTTAATAGTTACTCGTTACATAAATTATCTCAATGCGCTGCAAAATGAAATCATTTTGGGATTTTTATGATCAACATGAATGTATATATTAACTATGATAAATAATGGATGGAGTACGTCCAGAATACAAAGAACAGATACGACTTGTTGGTCATGGATGTGAAAAAATTAACTCAATCATGAAAAAAAAACAGGGTTTCACATACCTGATATAAGTTTCGTTTATCTTTGGTCGTGTTGAGTGTATCGGGTTTCTGTGTCCAAATATAAGAGATGAAAACTACTGTGCTATTACAGTTTATCTCGCATAAAATTTCCCCATCCATTTTCGTCCTTCAGAAAGTATACAGGGTGTCTCAAAAAAATGTACTCGCACTTCGAATGACGAGATCCTTTATTTATGAACATACAGTGAAATAGAATAGCTTCGAATACAGAAGACAAATGTGATTAAAGAATCATGTTCGCAAATGTTCGAATTGATGACCATTATTGTCCAGACAACGCTGATAACGCACACCAAGGGTGCGTTACATTTACATTTTTTTGAGACACCCTGTATTTCACAACCTCGTGGTGCGCTATTCGCTTCAGTGTCATAATTGACACTGAATTCACTTAATAACTGGAGAGACAACTCAGAGAGAAGCGAGGCTTGTTTCTTGGAACGGACGTGCATCCTGACTTAATGGCAACAGTTCATCTGAGACGCTGTTGCGCTTGTGCATTAGTGCATCTTTGCTTGTGTTTGTCTGTCTGTCACGAGTGAGCATTGTTAGTCTCTATAATTGAGTATTACTAGGCTGTCTGTCATTAGTGAGTATTGATTGCCTGTCTATCACTAGTGAGTATTTTTTGGTGCCGTCTTTGCAAGAGTAATCTGTATGCAGTAGTGTGTATGAAGTAGTTAGTCAATGTGTATATACAGCGACAGTACGTAGTAGTCTGCATATAGAGTAGGCTGTATGGAGCAATCTAGACATAACGAGTGTAGGCTGTATCCGAAGTCAGAAAGTCATAGGTGGAGATAATAAACAGTTTCACAATTTTTCATCCGTGATTGGCTGGAGTTGTTCAAACTTTTCGTTTATTTAAGACTGGGATCGTATAATGTACTTGAATAGTAGTGTTCGTGAAGGAGGATGTCCTTTCCCATACGCTGTGTGGAGCTATGCGAAGTCTCGGGGGCATACGTATGTGTGCCTACACTGCTTTTCCTCACTGAATTTGAATTTGACGTCGTCAATAAAATGAAGCGTTTATATCTTTATTACAGGTCTGAATGATATATAATGCTATCGTAGAATGTTCGTGTTCTTAATATTTTCCGCACTACTTTTCTGACCTTGTTTGGCAATTTTAAGTTTCTGAAAGTTGCACAACTTAACTTTTTTTTAATGGTACGAATAAAATTCTGAACATGTTGTTTCATACATCTGATGCAGCTAAGAATTTCAAGATAGGTAACGTAGCAGTAAGCGGACTCTCTCCATACCGTTCCTGGCTTGAAAATGCCTGTTCTGAAACGCTCCATTTAACATTTTATGTTTTCTTGACATTAGAGTTTTACGTTTCCTTGATTTTAAAGTTTTATGTATCCTTGACTTTGAAATTTTACCTTTCCTTGATTTTAAAGGTTAACATTTTCTTGATTTTAAAGGTTTACGTCTTACTTTTTTATTTTCAAATAGTGGTTATAACTTGCAGGCTCCTAAAGCCGTTCAAAAGCGTCGGAATTGTACTATTTAATGTTGAAAAGATTTTGGATTGAGGTAAAGTAAATGTAGACAATCAGTGCCCGGGCTATCAATTGAAGAGAGACACTAATTACAAAGATAACGTCCATAATGCAAAAGCTGTGTTATATGTGCATTGCTTCTTGAGATTCATTTACTGAAAATTATTGGTTGTGTTACGGATTGACTTGAAGAATCAATGGAAACCATCTCTTCTGAAGATTCATGACATTTTTGTCTTACTTTATTTAGACTGAAAGCGTCGTTAATTTTTATTTACTTTCACGACACTCGGTTGTCTGGCCATAATAAACGCGTAGTTTTAATGGCCGTAGAATTGATGCTTATCTGTCCGATCTCTCACCGTCACCAGCTCTAATGGAAAGTTCACGTAGAGCTCTTCCACAGGTGCTGCGATATGAAGGGATTCTTTTAAATGTTCCTCTTGGCTTCTAAATATAGTGCTTTGATTTTTTATCGCTCTCTTCTGTTACGGTGGGTTTTAATAAGCTTTACGTGTCTGTAAGCCTACTGTACATTTTTTGTAGTAATTTAAGCAGTAAATTTTTACTGTTTTGTTTTTCATATTGAAATGATTATTGTTATTCGTTTTAACTTTTGAAGACAACAAAATTGATTTTTTGACCTTGATTATGGTATGTATTTTTCCTCTATACAGGAAAAGTGGGAAAGGGACGTTCTAGAAGGTATCTTCTCTTTCTAGTATTCTATGTTCACTTGGGCGCTTGAAACTTTTTCCCTTTCCACTTGTAATGAACAACCTTTTAATTTCATTCTGCACTGTATCGTCTTCTATGGTAGTGCTTTAGGTACTTGGTTGGTTGTGGATGTGATAGTTATTGATTTTGGTGGTGATGGTTGTGGTAGATGTATGTATCTCATACACTCCATCTGTCAATCTTCACATTTAAATTGTTCATTTAGTTGCAAACTTTTCTTGTTGAGTATTTTTACAGCCACTACGGTGGTTAAAACTGCAACCCTGCTGTGGTGCTTTGAAATTGCGTGTTGAGCAAAACAGCGTTTGTTTTATTTTACTCCGTTGATGATCAGTGGATGACGAAATTTTAATTGTTTTTAATTTTTTTTAAACATTTTTTCGTATAACGCGCTTGCTTGCTGAAATGATGGGAAAATTAAGGTTGTTTATGCTAAAAATTTCAATGAATGAAGAGGCCCTAACGGTAATTTATTTATTGACTAAACCAATCTGATCTTCGCGAAATATTTCCAACAAAATTTTGAAGTGCATGCTGGGGAGACACACGGCAACACAACGTGCGAACTAAAAACACAAGGTTCACCAAAATGGTAGAATAGAAAAGAAAATATGACAACAGGAACGAGCCATTTGATCCATTCATGGTCGGCTACCCGAGTCTCATGCCATCTAAAGTTAAGTCATTAATCACATACAATCGTCTTAATCACGGACAGGCATTTCAATCATGTACACACACCTGAATCATACGCAGGGCCCAGAATTTAAGAAGTATGGGAGGAGGATGGATAGTAGTCAGGCTCTGTCGTCAGTTTATACATTATAATTACCCGAGTCACATTACATGATTATTATGACTTTTGGTACGCAGTGGCTATATGACTCGTGGTGCACATAAGTATGGCTTGTAGTATGAAATAATTATACGATTCGTAAAAGACAAATATCACATGACTCGCGATACTGAACTCTTAATCACCTGTTTCATGGCACATAATATTTATGACTTGCGGTACATATAAATATGACTCATGGTACACATAAATGTGATTCGCTATGTTTACAAAAATATGACTCGTACGCATTAAATATACAACTCACTACATACAAATAGTATTTTTCTCGCGATATACAACTATTACATGACTCGAGGTACACGGAAGGTATATGACTCATAGAAGGTACCATATTACTGTGTAATACGTGTCATGCAGTAACGCGTATTACACAGCAATATGGGTCATTTTATACACAAATTCTATGACCTGTGGCACTCAATAAGATCGATCGAGATACACAATAATTATATACTCGTGTTATAACCCTCATAACTAGGAATCGTGCACAATATTACATAACCCGTGGTTACAATAACTGTAACTTGACTCGTAGTAGCTATTACCACGTTTCTTACGATTGCCTAACCGGTGCAAATCTTTACTTTGTACGCTTTGCTTGGTGAAATTTAGACTTGACCTAATTGAAGGGGCCCAGCGGTGGATACCTTCGTAGGAAATGTGTTAATTAAATTCTAAACACATGTTGCAAAATAATTATATGACTTTAAATTTGCATATTTATATTCTGGGATTTATGGTACACAATAACTATGACTCGCTGGTCGCAATAAATGTAGAGCTCGTGGCGCATCTTGATTACATGGCTCGTGAAATATTTTTTTATAATTTTTGTACTCAATGGGACACCGAAATTCTGGTCACACCTTGAATTAGGACTTTATAATACTGCGGGGTTTTTTATTCAACATTTATCGAGACGATTTTTGAATATGCTTAATGTCGGCAGAAATATTTTCGATCATCTGGTTCCAGGTTCCGGCAATTTTAACTGGAAAGAAGTTTAGAGAATGGGATAACACGAAGTTTCTTATAATTAGTTTTTTGCCGTTATTTCTGGTTTAGACGTTATCGTCTATGGAAAAGCCCTTCCAGAGTAACATCGTTCAAAACGTTGAGATATTGCTAGGTCTCGATAGTTGTCGTGGTTGGTTACACGGTTTTTTGTTATTTCGTGTTTTTTTTTTCAAAAATTTCATTTGATTGAACGTGAATTAATATTGATATGTACCGTGCTCATCGTTTTTCAGGCCATGTGTTTCTCCGGAAGAACCTTTATGCTCGTCATTATCTTCATCGTTTATTTCTGCTACACACGAGATTTTATTTCTAACAAAGCGCTACTGATGGATTACAAAAAGATTTGCTGATGGTTTCTATTCATATTACATGCACTTATTAATTTTCCATTAACAAACAACGTTCACAAACCTGTGGTACGAGGGCGCAGCCTAAAGGTGCATTTGAATTACAAGGTAAAAAGATTATTTCAGTGATGGCTGTAAATTCATTTGTATCAATTGTTCTAAAGCATTTCAATGGCACGTTGCTTGAGTCTAAAACGATCACAAACATGCTTGAATTGCGTTCGAAAAGATTTCATGAATGTCATTGAAATTTTTCATTTTGTGATATTTTTATTGAGTTTTTGGGGATTCGCATGCGCTTCTAATATTTACAGGGCAAATAACCTGCTGGATTCGGTTTGTAATTTCAAACAAAATGAATAATTTTGATTCAAAACATTCATTTCAGTAGTTCAGGGTTTGGAAAAGACAGACACACATTCGTGCTGGGAGCTGCACCACCCTCCATTCACGGCATCTGAACGCTTACTAACGCCGTCAGTGTTGCAGCCACTGGACTGGCTGATGGGATGAGGGTTGAGGGCTTGAGGGGTTATATCACAGTACAGTAAAGAGAAGTACGATGATATGGGGGAGTTGGCAATGACCACCCCAACGGCGGTTTTCAGACGATGACGTCATCC
>VCRD01010697.1:0-11873 GCA_006783055.1 Trinorchestia longiramus | reverse complement strand
TTAGTTACTATATGAACCAAATAATAATTTCCCTCTATAGATTTAATTGATCCTAAATCAAACATTAAAAATCAAGGACTTTGTTTAGTAGATTAAACTAAATTTATTAAAACCCAATTATCTTGTCTAAATTTAGAATGAAATAGAATAGAATAGAATTAGGCTATAGGAACGAACCTTTTGGCCCATTCCTGGGTCGGACAATTACTTCGATAATTATTCGGTTGTATACCCAAGTCCCATGCCGTATTTCTAGCCGCGTCAACCATGTCGGCAGCGGGATTCGAACCCGGGTCTTTCCGCTCGCAAGCAGATTCACTCACCAGTCTACCAAGCTGGTGATTTCCATGTTCATTGACGCAACTTTTGCTCAGTTTTAGTCTTAAAAATCGACCTCGTTAAGGAGGACTAGATTCCTTGTTTATTTGATGGAGACTTGCTTTTTATATCTCTACAATGGTAAATTCCAGCTTTCTTGAAATTTTTGAGATAAGTCTGCCCTACTGCTGCATTTCATTCTGAATAATATTGTTATTGATTAAGTTTGCTTCGGGTGATGCTTGTGTTTGTTTATGTTTGTGGAGATGTAAAAATTCAGCCCAAACTTCTCTTCGAGACACCTGGCAATCCTGCTAATACCTCATCGGATTTCATCAGATCTCCTCTCGTCAGATCTCACATCTCGTCTCTGTCTTCATACTCAACTTCTTAGTCATCAATCTTGCTTCTCATTCTCACCCTTGGACTTCATTAAAAGTTTAACTACTGAACATAACTACTGATCATAACCTCTGATCATAACTACTGATCATAACTACTGATCATAACTACTGATCATAACTACTGATCATAACTACTGATCATAACTACTGATCATAACTACTGATCATAACTGCTGATCATCAATACTGATCATCACTGCTGATCATCACTGCTGATCATCACTGCTGATCATCACTGCTGATCATCACTGCTGATCATCACTGCTGATCATCACTGCTGATCATCACTGCTGATCATCACTGCTGATCATCACTGCTGATCATCACTGCTGATCATCACTCTTGATCGTCACTCTTGATCATCACTCTTGATCGTCACTCTTGATCGTCACTCTTGATCGTCACTCCTGATCGTCACTCCTGATCGTCACTCCTGATCCCTGTCACGGACAATGAGAGACGCATAGGACGACAGATTGATAATAGAACTAATAAAACAACTTTACGTATTACCGAAATTAATAATTCACGAATGTTTCATAAAACAGTATGCCGAAACTAATACTCATTTTATTTATGGTTTCACTTGCATTATTTTGAAGAAAAAATTTTGAACGTGTATTAGATTTTGTTTCATGCATTTGTATATTCGTGACAATAAACTGTTTAAAGTCTTCGTTTTTTTATATGATTCATATGAGCAATATAAAATAGGTTGATACGGATAAATCGCTGCATATTTCGCGAAAAATGGAGGTGCTAGAGAAAATGGACGGCATACCTGAAATCAGCACTGGAAATATACGTTATAACAGCTCAAAAATTATTGCCACCGAAACAAGTGTTAACCTGGGTATTGAGTGAATAATTTAGGCTATTTAGAGCAACCACTCACTTAAAATTTGCTTTTAAATTCTATATTTACGATTTAAGCTGAATAAATTGAAAATGACGTTGGATATCCATTGTCACACGGGAGATATTTTGTTGAATAAATTTTGTATCTCCTAGAAGGTCATAGTTACAGCTTGAATGTGAAACATTTTTCCATTTGGCCTAAGACAGAGAAATTATGGACTCTAAAATCATTGGTTGTAAAGTAATTTGAAGTTGGCACTTAAAACTAGGCTAAGTTGGATCAGGAGGAGTTATTTGATGCAAATAGCGGCCTAAGTTGAATTTNCCTCCTTTTTGCATCGTAGATCTTCTACTAGGTGGACTGCTTCGGGAAGTCGTATTTTGGGGCGGCAGAGAATTTTATGCGCGTCCAACCCCCGCTTAAACTCAGTTTTTTGTCCTTGGATGATGCTGTCTCCAACGAGAAATACGTTACGTTTTTTTCTGTTTTTAGTTTTTTTCTTAGTTGTGCGTTTGTTTTCATTATAATTTTGCAGGTTTATGTTAGTAATTTTATTTGCTTTCCGAACAGTTTTGAGGATTCCAGTAGGTTGGGCATGAGATTGAAATTGTTGTGGATATGTTTAGCTGATATTTGCGTTATCTGTTCCTTTGTAGAGTTGATATTATTTCCCATTTCGTTTTTCAATGCGTTACCTTCCATTTCGTCTTTCAATGTGCTAAAACGGTTCTTGGTGTTCAGGTAGAAGTTTGGACGTTTAGCATTAATTTTAATATGTTGGGGCTGGTTGTTAGAATAGAATAGAATAGAATAGAATAAGGCAATAGGAACGAGCCGTTTGGCCCATTCTTGGTTCAAATAGTAGGTAGATGCTGTTTAGGTGTAGTCTCCGGAAACTGAAGCCTTAGCTCGTGTTCGTAATGTTGTTTTGGATTTGTCGCAATTGTAGCTAAGCACCCTGCCAGCAGGTCGATTTGACGGTTGAGTTCGAGATGACGGCTGAGTTCGAGCTGACGGTTAAGTTCAAGTTGACGGCTGAGTTCTTGAATTGTACGTGATTGTTTTTCAATGATTGCAGCTGATTCTTGTTTGTAATAACAGAAGCGGCACTCGTCCATAATGCAACCTCTTATGTTGAAGAGTTGCAAGCTGTACGATGCCTTGCATTCTTTGCAGTACCTTGTTTTCGCTTTTGTGGCTTTTTCTGTATTTTGGTTGGACTCCATTTTTTTTGGATACGTCTAGCTGATCGCGATTTGCTTTTCAGTGATCATCTACTGAGTTGATGGCACGTACTGTTCAAATTACAAAATTATTATCTGATCATGAGATCTTAAAGTTAGTGACTAATTGACAAATGCAAGTTTGGCGACTAGTTACAAAATTATGAAGTTAGTGTCTATTCCTCATATCACGAAGTCAGTGACCAGTCACGAAGTCATAAAATTTCAGGCCAGCCAAAAAGTTAAAAAATTGGTGTCCAGTTGCAAGATTGCAAAATTAGTATCTAGTGACGAGATCATAACCATAAAATTCCAATCGATCACAACCACAAATTACAATCAGTAACCTGTCACACAAATGTAAGGCTATTGTTCAGCCGCAATATTTTTGTCTAGTAACAGTATATTATCCAGTCACCAGTCACCATTATTAAAATAATCACACCAAAGTACAGAATTTTTGTCTAGTTGCAAAATCGAAAAATCACAAAATTAGTATCTAGGCACCGGTTCCCCAAATTGGTATCGAAGCACAAGATTTCAATATTAGATTTAATTAGATAGCGTATTAGATAATTAGATTATTTAAGTTTAGATTTAATTGTGTTTAGGACTTAGATATATTTTTTAAACCCACTATCTGTTTTAGGAAATATGTGTAGAAATGTTTCATATCATTTGTGTAAAATTTTGTAGATTGTGGGTATGTAAAAATGACCTATGGTAGATCCCTGAAATAACCAAGTTTTAGGATATGTACTTTGGGATTTAATAGAGCAAACTTGAGGTCTTAACTAGTACTGAAAGTATTTCTTCTCTAATCTTCTAATCTACCTGACCTCTGTGTTGGAACTCACCTATTATGTTCAGATTTTTTATGGCTAATCCATAGTGAGATGCCTCTTACATTTTGCTGCACAAGCTCTTCTGCATTACTCCACTATATTTACTTAAAATACTTTCCTTTTACTGTTCAATTGACACAGTAAACTTCTTTTATAACTTATTTTCTTTATTGTTTGATTTCTCTGCACACTTCCTAAACGTAAGATGGGTCAGCCGAATAAGGTGTAGCTAGACCATAAATTGGATTGCTAGATTTAACTACAAACTGAAAATTGTCTTGAATCACAAATTTCCCTCTGCATTGCATTCTATACTTAGAAGTAGAGATTTTTATAAACTTGTATTCAGTCTAGAATTATATTGATTTAATTCCCTTGTAAAATAGGTATATTTTATCTTTAATTCATTTTGTGTGCTTAATTGGAAGTATAGAATTTTTATTTAAAACTTCCCATCCATGTATCCTTGATAAATCATTCCCTCTTGCTATTATTGTCAAGTTTTTTAGTACTGCAAGTATTTTGCCTCAGGTCATATTTTTTTCAAAATCTTAAATATCATGGATTAACCATAATATTATGGTTTGCTAGGTATACCCTCTGCTAGATGATATAACTGCTGAATAAAGATATCCAAAATGTGCTATATTATCACTTATTTGGTTTCTTTTATTTTTTTACCATGTCTTAGGATGTCCATATTATTTCTGTACAATGTTTAGGATGTATTTTATTCATGCCCTAATTAGGATGTTCTATTTATTTTTATAGAAACTTTTGTTCTTAATAGGTTACTATATTGTGCCTGCATCTTAGCAATATTGCAGGATTAATTAAATTATTCTTGTGCTTGAATATTTAAGCCTTGCATACATGAGCGACCTTTTTCACAAGATGCCTTATTGTCTGTTCAACAATTGTGCTCATAATTTTTAGTTACTATATGAACCAAATAATAATTTCCCTCTATAGATTTAATTGATCCTAAATCAAACATTAAAAATCAAGGACTTTGTTCAGTAGTTTAAACTAAATTTATTAAAACTCAATTAGCTTGTCTAAATTCAGAATGAAATAGAATAGAATAGAATTAGGCTATAGGAACGAACCTTTTGGCCCATTCCTGGGTCGGATAATTACTTCGATAATTATTCGGTTGTATACCCAAGTCCCATGCCGTATTTCTAGCCGCGTCAACCATGTCGGCAGCGGGATTCGAACCCAGGTCTTTCCGCTTGCAAGCAGATTTGCTCACCAGTCGACCTAGCTGGTGATGTCCATCTTCATTCAAGCAACTTTTGCTCAGTTTTAGTCTTAAAAATCGACCTCGTTAAGGAGGACTAGATTCCTTGTTTATTTGATGGGGACTTGCTTTTTATATCTCTACAAGGGTAAATTCCAGCTTTCTTGAGATTTTTGAGATAAGTCTGCCCTACTGCTGCATTTCATTCTGATTAATCTTGTCATTGCTTAAGTTTGCTACGGGTGATGCTTGTGTTTGTTTATGTTAGTGGAGATGTAAAAATTCAGCCCAAACTTCTCTTCCAGACACCTGGCAATCCTGCTAATACCTCATCGGATTTCATCAGATCTCCTCTCGTCAGATCTCACATCTCGTCTCTGTCTTCATACTCAACTTCTAAGTCATCAATCTTGCTTCTCATTCTCAACCTTGGACTTCATTAAAAGTTTAACTACTGATCATAACTACTGATCATAACCTCTGATCATAACTACTGATCATAACTACTGATCATAACTACTGATCATAACTACTGATCATAACTACTGATCATAACTACTGATCATCACTGCTGATCATCACTCTTGATCATCACTCTTGATCATCACTCTTTATCATCACTCTTGATCATCACTCTTGATCATCACCCCTGATCGTCACTCCTGATTGTCACTCCTGATCATCACTCCTGATCCCTGTCACGGACGATGAGAGACGCATGGGACGACAGATTGATAATAGAACTAATAAAACAACTGTACGTATTACCGAAGTTAATAATTCACGAATGTTTCATAAAACAATATGCCGAAACTAATACTCATTTTATTTATGGTTTCACTTGCATTATTTTGAAGAAAAAATTTTGAACGTGTATTAGGTTTTGTTCCATGCATTTGTATATTCGTGACAATAAACTGTTTAAAGTCTTCGTTTTATTATATGATTCATGTGAACAATATAAAATAGGTTGATACGGATAAATTGCTGCATATTTTGCGAAAAATGGAGGTGCTAGAGAAAATGGACGGCATACCTGAAATCAGCACTGGAAATATACGTTATAACCGCTCAAAAATTATCGCCACCGAAACAAGTATTAACCTGGGTATTGAGTGAATAATTTAGGCGATTTAGAGCAACCACTCACTTAAAATTTGCTTTTAAATTCTATATATACGATTTAAGCTGAATAAATTGAAAATGACGTTGGATAATTATTGTCTCACGGGAGATATTTTGTTGAATAAATTTTGTATCTCCTAGAAAGTCATAGTTACAGCTTGAATGTGAAACATTTTTCCATTTGGCCTAAGACAGAGAAATTATGGACTCTAAAATAATTGGTTGTCAAGTAATTTGAAGTTGGCACTTAAAACTAGGCTAAGTTGGATCAGGAGGAGTTATTTGATGCAAATAGCGGCCTAAGTTGAATTTGTTCAACAAAATCACGCACGTGTGTTTCGAATTGGACGCGAACAACTTGATTCGTTTGAATTCCGGTTGCTAATACTGGAGTAATACACGAAACGTGGCATCATTTGTTATGGGCGTGGAAAATTCAAGTAAATTTTAGATTTCAAAGAAGAAATTAGTCGTCAATATATTTGCTATTCGTATACCAAGAATGTATACAACTAATTATCTATTTCTAGCAAGATCATTTAGTAATAGTAATAGAATGATGCCTTTTGGCCCTTTGTTATGTCGGTACCAAAGTCCCTGGCCGTAAAATCATTCTAACCGCCAATGGTCATGCACAAAAAGACCACAGGAGGAGAGTCTCGAACTCACGTCCTTCACATCGCCAGGGGATTCGTTCACCAGTCGGCCATGCTGCTGTCTGCTGACATATGAAATAACACGGATAAAAGTAGTCGATAACAGAATCTAAAAAAAAGTTATGACGGGAGTTGAACGCCAAGTATCAGGTTGCAACGAAAGTTCAGTAAATTTTTTGGTTGGAATTAAAATTCAGCGAAACCAAGATTTATTTTATCATTGGCATAGTCACCATTGTCACTAATGACTTCTTTCCACCTTTCTATAAATTTTTTTATGCCTCTGTCATAGAATCCATTTAGTTTTGACTCAAAAAATAAACTGGCTTTATTTCAACCTTTTCTCTTGAAGTAAACATTTGTCCTGAAGGATGATTCTGCAGGCGTCTAAAGAGATTTTAATCTGTTGGAGCAAGATCGAGGGAACATGGTGGGTGAATCAAAACTTCCAAACCAAACTTTTCAATGAAATTCTTCGTCCCTCTTGAAGTGTGGGGTCTGGCATGCAGCCACCGTAGTCGAGTGGTCTGCGGCCCGTGTACTGTATCGGGTCTCTGCTTGTGCAGAAAGACTGCGTGCGGGTTCGAAACCCGGCAATGGATACGAGCTGTTTCTCGTTTCGCGCCGTGAGCTCGCACTTATCGGTAAGACCTCAACTCCCCGCCCATGGACACATCCCAGGATCGTTGCATGGAGCTCACCATCGTCCTTACTCTAAGAATGTTAACCTTAAGAATTTAAAAACCAATGTACTAAATGTCTATGTACTGTGTACATGATTGGAAATAAAGATGGTTTGTTTGTTTGTTTGTTTGTTTGTTTCGCATTGTCATGTTGCTGGATCACTCTTCTGTTTACCGACGAAGGTCGTTTTTTCTTTAGAACACTCTTCAAACGGCATAGCTTTTGGCAGTACACTGCACAAGTTATGCTTTGATTGCCACCTAACAGCTCATAATGAACAATTCCCTTTATGTCCCGCCACACACAGAAATTTTTTCAGCTGCAGACTACGTTGAGGCTGTGGAATAAGGTTGGAATTACGGCCGAGCCACAGTCTTTTACGTTTAACATAATTGTACGGTATCCATTTCTCACCTCCAGTAACGATTCTACCTAAGGTTTGGGTTTGAAATTGAACATACCGTAGTAAGACAACAGTTCACACGTTGTTGGAAATTGTTCTCTGAAAGATCGTGTGGAATTCATTATTTCAGCTATGGAGACTTTAGCAATTCTTTTAATTTCATGATATATGTTCATGCAGCTCACGTTAAACTTCTTCCTCATTGTTCTAGTTGTTTTGAAAGAATCATCAATGGCAGCCTGCAATGAGTTCTTCAAAACTGAGTATTTTTGACCATTATTTTCTTAGCTCGTCCTTAAGACAAAAAGCTTCCTTTTTGGAACGTGAAATCATTTTCTACACCTCCTAAAGATTACCAAATGATTTCCGTATGTGTTCGTGAGTGATCTTGCTGCTGGACTTGCTGCACTGCCCTTTTGAAATTCATGTAGCAAAATATGCCTGATGTGCTCATTGCTGGGAGTGTAAATTTGGGCCAATAATATCTATTATAATAATTATCACAGAATCTGAGAGTGTAAATAATATTTAAGTGATTTTGATAGCCACACATTTGTACGATTAATATAATCGTACACTAAAATTATGAATTATGGAACGGATAAAACTTAGGTTAAGGCCTGATAGTAACCTAAAATGATGTATTGCAAACTGTAAAGCAAGTTTTTTGTTTATTATTTGCAGTTATGGGCCGTCTCCCAAGTCTATATATTGTAAATGTTATTTCAATAGTAACAAATAAATTAACATTAGCTTTAATATCATATATTTTATTTCAATTAATTTTCAAACCTCAAGATTTGTCAGATGCACGTTCTATGAGATTGTTTACAATGAGTTTATTTAAAAAAAATAATATCAACAAATAATTTAAATGTTTTGAACTCGATATTAATAGTCAGAAATTTACATTTGTTACCCACAAAAAAAGGATGGTGCACAATTTTCTTCGACGAAAACACCAACTAATCACAAGTCACAACGAAATCACCAGCCAATCACATTAGTTCTCATATACGGACTTGTTAAACTGAGAGTAGTCCACTTCACCTGGGCAGCACCGCTGCAGCCTTGAAACTAGTGAACTGTACTACTGCAAGTAGTCTATTTCACCTCGATGCCAACGAGACATGATCATACGAGAAGAATAGATTAGCGGACAGTAGTCTACTCATGCTCGACGATCCCTAGTTTTTGGCAAATGTGACGAGTAGTCTACAAATGCTTTCCACCCATCAATTGTTTGAAACGATTTTTTTCTCTTTTCAACACTGTAGTGGAGTTTCTACAGAAGAATGAATTCTGAGCCTTAAGTGATGGTCTCATAGTTTGCAAAAGTAACATCGCCTACTTGACAGACTTATTTGACACATTTCACGATTTAAATTTGGAACTACAGTGCAATGATGTATATCTTATCTAAGCAAAATCGAAGATTTGCAGTTTCATTGACAAGTTTACTTTTTTTAGAAATAATATCAGCAGTCGAAATTTTTCTCAATTTCCAAATCTTAGCGAGCTAGAAAATGAAGAGTTTGGCATATCTGTACAGGATGATGACATCCTGATTTATTGTAGTCATTTGAATTCTTTGCATGAAAACATGAATCGCAGATACCAAGATTTGATCAATATGGAAGTACCAGACTGGCTGCTCAATCCATTTACAAACGCTTGGAAAAGTGACAACAATTCTGCAATACAAGAAGAACTGTGAGCTGTAAAAAACGACTTCGAATTATAACCTCTTTTTAAAAAATCATACTATGAATTTTGGTTACAAAGAGAAATTTCTGAGAAGTATCCGAAGTTGTAGGAGGTAGTAAACTTTATTTCTTCGCTGTTTCTTCTTCATACATGGGTGAACGTGGATTTAGTACAGTTACGCATCTTCTCAGTAAACAAAGAAATCGACTCCATATAGTTCAAAGGAGAGATTTAAGACTACTTCGCAGTAGCATTGAGCCAAGAAAGATGAATTGGTCAGAAAACGCCAAGCTCATCTATCTCATTAAAAGGATAAAAGGTAAGTTTTATTGATTTATAATTATATTAACTTCAAAATATTGTGTTGCAGGTATTGAAATGTGAGTAGGATAAATTTAACATAGAGATTGTTGGAAGATCTCTTGTCCAAAGGGGCGTTAGTCCAAAAAAGTTTGTGAAACACTGTTCTTGAAGCTCCATCTACATCGAATGGAATTTGAATAAAAAGGGAGGAGGTGATTATAGTATTAAAGATGAAAAATTGCATTAATCAATAATGGTTTGATACATATGTTTTATCGCGTTGCTTATAGAATTGCAGGGGAAGAAATTGAAAGATATAATTACCCGGGTGTTGCAACAACTTTAAAAGGGTGAGTAATGCATCAAGCAATTTGAAAGAAAACATGAAGTTCTTTTGGAGTATGAATACTAGAAAAATTGAAAAATCCAACGATTGGTTAAGTGAGCGTATTCATTATTTAAGCTTAGCTGATGGTAAATTTAGTGCTGTCACTCTTTTCAATCATGCGTTCAGATTTTGTGAAAATTATACAACAATGGTGCTTTATGGAGTAGAGCATAATTTACCTCTAAGAAGAGGTGATGTTCCTAATGCTATATTCAAAACTGATGAGAAACATGCAAATAATTATGATGGACTAGTTGATGGAAAAATTACTATCAAAAGACTGATTTGAAAGAGGCCAGCTAATAAACTGTCCGATGAATATAAAATCAAGCTTGATCATCAAATAAAGAATAAAATCCCCCTACCTATTGCGTATTTGAATCGACAATTAGAACAAACCATAGTCAATTATGGTCATAAATTTTTAGATCGGGCATCAACACCAAGTTCAGGAATTCAAAGACCTATATATATTGTATTTTCATTTCAAACTAGAAAAAAAAATTCTTAGGTCACAAACAATGGAATATTTGATAACTGTAACTTAACCAATGCAAATGTTGAATTGAATAATGAAAAGTACCCTGAGTACAGTTTATAAATTCATATTGATAACAATAATTATGCTACACCCTAATAAATGCTAACCGATTTTACGTCTCATAAAAATTGTTTCACTGGGTATAGAGAATATCAATATTTGCATCCTATATTTGAGTTTCATATTAGCAAACAAAATGAGCGGATGAAAGATAGTAGTATTGATATCAAAATAAATGCTGAAGTAAATTCTAATATTCCTGAGATACTCATGTGCTGATTCTATCCGATGGAATCATTCGGTTACAATCAGTTGGCGATAAAATGAATTTGAAGTAATAAAATATAAAATATATTGATATTTTAATGCTAAAAAATTATCTATTTTCTTAAGTGCAAAACGAAAAATAAAATTGAAAATGCACAAAATGTCCGAATCATAAAAAAAAATATTTGTGGAAGGAAATTGATTAGTTTGTAAAAAATTAAAGCTTTTTTTGTTTCTAAACAAACAGCTAAAAAAGCAGGTTTCTAATTCGCAATTCCTGCTTTACATGCAGCTTTAGGAACAGCAGGATCATTTGCAGAAGGAGCTTCAGCTATTGCATCTGCCGTTATTAAAAGAAGTTAAGGACAAACTATTAGCAGAAACCATGAAAGAAAATAAAACAATGAAAGATAAAACGGAGTCAGGTATATAATTAACACCTGCAAAAAAACTTGTGGTAAGGGTCTCCTCTTGAAATAAGCAAGAACATAATACTCATCAAACCATTAACTAGATATGATTTACTAAATTACATAGATGTATAAAAATATCAAAAGTCAAAGGTATCTTTATAGAGATACATTCCCTGAAAACCCTTTGAAAATTGAACGAGGAATTTTAAATTTAGATTGTGAAGAAAGGATGGGAATTCATTGGACTTGTTGGTATAAAGATTCATACAAATGTTATTACTTCGATAGCTAAGGATTGAATTTCTCATAGAGTTTAAAAATTATTTGAGTAAATACCGTACATAGTCACCCACTTTCAAAAAGAAAAATTGGGAGACATTATCTGCGGACACATGTGTTTAGAAATGACGCGTTTGGTACATGAGAGCAGTCAGTCTTTTTTATTAGATCTTTACAAAAAAGGTATTACATTTTTTTATTGCGTCTGAAAAACA
>VCRD01010695.1:0-11874 GCA_006783055.1 Trinorchestia longiramus | reverse complement strand
ACAGAAATATGAATGGTACATTGGGTGGTACCGTTCATGCTACATTAATGAATGGTACATTGGGTGGTACCGTTCATGCTACATTCTCTTCCAGACACCTGGCGGTCCTGCTCTCAGCCTTTACAACCTTCACAACTTTCATCTCAGCTTCCACTGCTCCCAGTGCTCATTGCTCTCACTCAGCACTGCTCTCAGCGCTCATTGCTTTCATCTTATCGTTGCCCCTTTAAATCATATTTTTGACCATATTCTTGATCATATTCTTGATCACACTCCTGATCACACTCCTGATCACACTCCTGATCACACTCCTGATCACATTCCTGATCACATTCCTGATCACCTTCTTGATCCTATTTTCGATCATATTCTCTATCATTACCTCTACTTTCAATCTCTTTCACTCGTGGACTTCGGATATCTTCTGTCCACCAGCTGCCCGACGGATCTATAAATAAACAAAAGCTGAGTACCCGTCTTGTCATTGAATTCCCCAACTAGAGGTGCACCAGTCGACTCCCTTAACATTACCTTCTGATACTAATTAATAACACTGGCAACCATCAACCCAGGCCAAGCCAGGCAACAAACCATCTCAAAATTAACATCCCCCTTAGTGCGGGTGGTTAAGCAAGGGGCGTTAATTTATAATTATTCAGTGAGAGAATGTTATTAGCTTTAATTTGAGACCAAAATGAAGGTCCTACGATGCATAGAACGTAAATAATTAACGAAACTGTTGTTTCAAGATTTTTTCTGGAGATCTCAAGATTTTTCAGTTCGGGTCAAGTTCGGTGTCGAGATTTTCCCTCCGGTAATATTTATGCCAGTCCCAAAGCTTAATACACTAAATACACCTGATTTTCATACCAGTTCTGTTTGTGAAAAACGTACTATTGATTCACTGTTTTTATCGTTAATACAAAAATCGTAGCTAACAATATAGGGAAAAGTTCATATATTTTGTTGGTTATTTAGTTGTTCGTAAATGATTTAAATTCTTCAAATTCATAATTTTTATTTGCACAGCTCTACAAAATTGCTTGTTAAAGTGGTATTATAGGATCACCTTAATAGTGGTATGGGGAATCGCAATCACCATATAGTCCAGCGTGACACATTCCTACACCCTACGGTGTACAACTATGATTAGACAGTGCTACTCGCAGTGCAGAGTGGTACTACAGTACTACTCACCGAGTTTAGCTACTATTCTTTAGTGAAGTTGGCGTGTGACTGTGCTTATCAAAAAGGGAGTGATTGCAAACTAGCGTGCCACTGTGACTTTTAATGGAAAATGAAGAAGATAAAACGATTAATCAAAGCAGAATCAACAAAGCCTAGACTCGTATGCCGAAGAGAAGGCATAAGGAGGGAAATGGCCCTGTCTCCTCTTCGGGAGGAGAATCTAAAGCCTGGCCCCCTTTGGAAGAATCTTCTCGACCACCTTCAACGTCTCCAACTGCGTCATATGTAGGAGAAGAGGGTCTACCAAAGGGAAGAAACCGACTGAATTTGGAAGCACCAACAATGACCTTAAAAATTATTCAGCCAGAAATACTATCTTCTATCAACAGGAACTACATTTTCTACTGGAAAAATCAATTTGAAATACCAAACTTTGAGGGATTGATGAAAGTCTTCACATGAGTTCAGAAAAGGACAACCAAATCACACCAGGACAAAGACCAAGAGAAGCTAACACAAACAATGCAACATCCATGCAGCCAACAGTGGTTTTGGTCCAATCTGTAGGAGATAATCCTACTTACTGAAATTTTCTTTCAAATGAAATTAAACTTGCTAAAGCACTGTGAGCTTCTACTTTTAGGAACTGTGGTATTGGCAAGATCACCAAAAACCATGGAAGGAACTTACTTGATGTCACCATGGAAAGCCATTATGAAGACCCTTTAGAACTGCTGAAGATAACAGAGATGGGCCCTTGGACAGTCAAATGTCAGCTTCTGGCTAGCCAGAGCACTGCTGTAGGAGTTATTGGATCCTTTAGTGAGGACACTTCTAATGAAGACCTAATTGAAGCACTGAAGGGGGCACAGGATTCAATGGAGTGGTGGCAGATCAAATCTGTAAGGGCAAGGAAATAAATCAAAACATCAATCTTCAAAGTGATTTTTGAAACAAACAGTTCACCTCTATATGTCAGAATAGGTTATCAACAATACTGTATGAATGCATATATTAGAAATCATGGCAGTGCTACAAATACCAGCAATTTGGGTGCAGTGCTGCATTCTGCAGATCTGCTCCTTGCTGCATTGTATGCAGTGTCTCCCACTCCAGCAATGAGTGTAACACAGCCACTGAGTGAAATTGCTGAAACTGTGGTGGTAACCATGCAGGCAATTGTAGAGGATGCCCAAAAATGGAACATGCAGAAGAAGTGGGAAAAACAAGCCAAATATAAAAGTTATCTTACAGAGATACAGTAAAGCAAGTACACAAACAAACTGCAACACCACCATCAACATCAATAAGTGCTGCCTACCAACAACCTTGTCAGGACATCAACCAGATTCTGGCAACCTACAGAATCCAAAAGTACTAAAAACCAAGACTGTTGGTACCCAAACTATTGACAAACTCTACACACCTACCCAAAAACATGTCACCATCAACCAGCTGTTGGATCTCCTGATAAGGATGCTTACTGCTGCAAGTCAGAAAGATGTTCAGATGGATACCCCAGAGATGGTACATAAAATTGCTGCAGAAACATTTCAACTTCAATCCCTACATGCTTCATCAAAAAATTCTCAATAATCCCTGGACCTATCTCAATGCTCTAATATAATCTCCCAAAAGACTATTGAGGGAATTTCAAGAATCTTGCCTCCCATGGAAATTACACCTCCTGTCATTGGGTGAACTAACCCACACACAAAAAAAAACCAAGCACAATACTGTGACTCAGACAAAAAATTCAACTGGAAAACTCCATAACAATACAGCCTCACAAAATCCTACTGGCACTGGATTTCCCTTTAAACAGCAAATTGGATACACAAAAAGAACAAATTATATTTCAGTGGAAGTACAGAAGTGTTTGCAATAAATTAAGTCACCTAAAAATTACACTATACACCGTCAAGCTACATTTTGTGGGTCTTTATGAGACTTGGCTTTCACCAAATTTTGAACATTTTGTTAGGTACACTGCAATTTACATGCACAGAATAGATGCACATGCAGGTGGCAGGGTGGCAATACTTGTTAGGAGTGATGTCACCTATAGTGAGCTTCAACTGACAAAATTTTTTCCCCAGTTGTCTTGAAGTGCTAGAAATTAACATTTACTTTCTGTGCTCTGTGCTTACAACCCAAATAAAATAGTAACTACAAGGAAGCTAATACACTACATGAATCAATTGCAACCTGCCTGTGTTGTAGTGGGGGATTTTAACGTTCATCATCCAATCATCCAATGTGGGAACCTACAGCTGGCCAACACCACTGGTTGGAATATAGCTCATATGTTGGTGGATGACACTTTGATATCATTAATAATTCCTCCCTCCTTGCCCACTTACTACAATGTTTACCAGAATTCATTTCTACACTTAATTTGACCTTTGCTCTGTAAACTTTCAGCCCACAGTAGCTGTAACAACAGAAGAAGATATGGGAAGTGACCACTATCCTGATGTAACCAGTATTGGAGTGGCTCCATCAATTGCAGATTTCAGAAAACAGCCAACATGGAAATTTGGAAGTGTGACATGGGAGAACTGGACTGCTGCTCTGCAACAGCCTGAGCTTCAAGGAATGTATAATCTTCTAAGGGAATTTATAAACTTTACTAATAATCTGATTGAGGCTAGCCACAAAATTTTCTAAAAAACAAAAGAATATACCTGTCCTAGGTATAATAAGTCATAGTGGAACTCCAAATGTGCTGCAGCAGTGAAAGCAAAACAAGAGGGAAAAATAGTTATCAGTCAACCATCATGAGTAAATCTAATTGCATACAAATGCTGTCAGGCTCTAGTCAAATATAAGGTTAAAAATGCAAAAAAGGAATCTTGGATCTCTTTCTGCAGTAGCATCACTACAGACACTTCTGCTTCTTTAATGTAATGTGAAAACATAAAAAACTTCAAACCCCTTTCTGTAAAAAACTCAGCCATTTCTAACAAATGATGCAATTATCACTGATTCAGTTTCAAAAGCAAATGCTTTGGCTGACCACTACCATGAAAGACCCCATCTCTGTCACCTTTCCCTCGGCATGCTCTGCTTCCTCTTGCTATGGCATTAAATGATGATACTCTCTTCCAGAAATGATCCAGTTAATATACAAGAACTGAACATGGGACCGACTTCCATGTGGGGTACAGCTACAAGTGATGATGACCTAGATTATGAACACTTAAAGCACATGCCAGATATCTACAAAACGTGGCAAAACAGGCCTGCAATCTGGAATGCTTCCCACAGTATGGCAGCCTGCAATCATCATTCCACTATCCAAACCGAACAAGTCACTAACAGCTGTGAATTCATATCATCGAATTTCCTTGCTGTCTTGCATACTAAAACTAATAGAGACTAATAGTGAGCCGTTTCACAGTTTTCCTAGAACAGAAGGGCGTCTACAGAAAAACGCAAGGAGGCTACCTACGAAGACTCTGCAATTGATCAAGTCGCAAAGCTGGATGCTGCAATAAGATCTACACTGGAAAACAGATTTATTATGCTTTGCCTCTTTGTTGATTTCTCAAGCACATTTAACACAGTATGGCCAATGGGAGTTCTCTATAAGTTGAGTTGGTATGGAGTTTGCTGAACAATGTTGTGAGAGCTGCAAGTGTACCTGAAAGATAGACCCTTCAAAGTCTTCATGGAGGGTACCTACTCGTCAGAGAGGATAGCGAGGAGTGGTGTTCCGCAAGGGGCAGTGCTGTCATCTTTGTTATTCAACATTATGATGTACGATATGCCAGTGAAGGAAGGGATCTGCTCCTGTGAGTATACCAATTATCTTGCTATCTATACCCAACATTCCAATATTCGCATTGCAACGGATACCCTACAGCAACAGCTCACTGTACTCCCTAACTGGTCCAAACAATGGGTTTTAAAAATAAACTTCAACAAAACCAAGTGCATGCTTTTCACAAATGAAAGAATTAACCCACTTCCTATCACAGTGAGAGGACAGCAATTGGAATTTATAAAACAATTCAAGTATCTTGGAGTCATGTTGGAATCTCCTCACCTCTGCTGGCATCATCAAATGGAATATCTCAAGCAATCCTGTGGACCATTGCTCAACCTGTTGCAATCTATATCACATAGGCATTGGGGTGCTGATTGGAAATTACTAATTTATGTCTATAAAACCCTTATCCATAGCCAACTAGATTATGCTGTTCCACTGTATGGTACTGTTCTGCCTTCAAATTTCTTTCAGCTAAACAGCATTCAAAATCATTGCCTTTGCCTTGCTACTGGATACCGCAAAAATTCACCCGCAGCTTCACTAGAGGTAGAAGCAAATATCTTCCCTTTGTCAATACACAGAGATCTACTAATGTGTCAGTACTACAGTAAATTTCAGCAACTTTCCAATGAAATTCCTGATAACCTACTACAAGCTCAACTTCTTTGAGAGAGAGTGTCTTTATCACTTATGCCATCCATGACATCACATACAAGAGCCCTTTTTGCCAATGTAAACCTGCAGATTCCAGCTCACAACACAGCACCACAGGTTTCATGGCTCCCTTCCTGGTTCAAGGTGGAAACCTATATTTGTACTCATTTTCTCCCTACCTCAGTATCTTTTCTATCAAATCAAAATGTGGTCCAAATATACCATGAATTAATAGACACCAACCACTCTGGATACACCTCTATATTTACTGATGGCTCTTATGTTGTTGAACCTACCTGTTCTTCAACTGCAGCAGTGGTAATCCCCTCCAGGGGAATCACCATAAACTTCGAACTCCAATGTTAAATTCACATCATGGAGTGTGAACTTATTGCCATAAATGAAGCACTTCAATGGATATTGCTGAATAATTGCCCAGAAGAAAAGTATGTTATTTTCAGTGACTCATTGAGTTCCTTGCATCTCATACAGAATACAAGGCCAAAAAATTATCTGCCTTTAGTGTTTAATATACAGGACAAGCTGTGCAACATTGCTTCTTCCCATGGTGTTTACCTGAAATTTATTACAGGCCATAAGAGCATCCCTGGTAATGACACTGCAGATGAGGCAGCAAAAAATGCCAACTCCCTCAGGCACTCACTCCGAGTAAGACACAACATATTCAATGTCTGCTTGGAGATAAGAGATGTCTGAGGTTTGGGACTGAAGAGTTATAGCGATCACTATAACCTCACCAATACTGCATTCGAAACAAAGAGGAAGACTGAGTGGTTGAGGAGTATTCAACTGGTGGGGAAGGGACATCATCTACTGAAAATTCGAGATAATATGGGGCAGTGGCTGTGGTCTACACACAAGCCCCGCAACATTGAGACAGCATTTGCTCATCTTTGTGTTGGGCACACGGGGCTCCGGTCACACCTCTGTCGCTTCAGCACTCTAGAAGATCCCTATTGCTCTTGTGGTGCTGAAGAAAGTATTGACCATCTTTTTTTCTCATACCCATACTATGCTCAAAAACAAATTATTAAAATAGTTGCTAACTACTTAACATCCATAAGGAAAATTAAAACCATCTGAAATTTCTTAAAAATTGCAACATTTCAGAGAAGTGAATGGAATCTCAGTAGAACCACACAGAAAAATCTCTTGTAACCTCTTTCAGCCTGGGTGATAAACTTCAGAAAACAATAAAACATCCCTGAAGGTGTGGAGCTGCATGGACCCATCACTGGAGCTCCAATAGAAGTGAAACAAGAAGAAGTACTACTCACCAATGTTGAGACCTAGGAGCTGGAATTTTCAGTTTCCATTACCACATTTTACTGGGTTAACAAATTCTAAACCAAGGTAAAACTTAACCTACGTTCTAACCTGTGGCTACATGGGTTAGTTTGTGTAGCCCAAAATAAACATGACATAAAAGAAGAAGACTTAGGTGCTGGAATGATTGCATTCACATCTTGAGCTCATTTCATTTGCTGTGTGCTAACTGCATCATTAAACTGCAATTTTTGTATCTTTGTTGGTTTTATGTTGTAGTTTCATAAATGGGAATACATGTCCAAAAATGTTCCAGTATATATGTGAAGAAACAGTAATAATGGATGCAATTGCATTCCTTCAATCTAGAGCTCATTCATGTACATTTTGTAGCCTAATATGTTATTAACCAACATTCTTCAGTATGGTCAACCCATTGTGCATTGGAGTTTCTGAGTATAAATGTATAATGCATTTTTAGTATTTACTGAGCATTGTTTTACAATATTTGCTGATGCAATTTCATTATTCTTTTTGCATAAACTCAGTTTTAAATATATTACAATGAAATACTTTGTCATTCTTCCTTTTTTCAATTTCTCAAGTATGTTACCCAAGTTATTTTTTATATATGATTTACTAGTGTCTTATTTCAAACTTTTGCTTTATCATCTACAACCTTCATTTCATGAAGCACTGCAGTAACTCTGTTTGCACTTTCAAAAAACATTGAGTTTATTTTCTGATACATTTTTGGTGAACAGTTTATAACTCCTGTAAATCTAGAAAAAAAGTAGGTCTTCACCCAGACAAGTTTGATCACCACTGAGTCACATTGGGTCTTCAAAGTAAGTTTACTCACAGCAGCTAAATTAAATTTGGATCATTAGTGTTCCATTGCTTAACCAGCGAATTGAGTGGAATTACCATCAAGTTAAGTTTGTTCACCTTGGAAGATAATTAGGAATGTGGGCTAGCCAAGAAGTTAGTTGCATCACTACTGAGGAGAATATGATCACCTATATCAAGTAGACTCAACATGGTTTTGTCAAATTTTGTATGGAATGAAGTTTATTTCATGTTTACCGACATAAATTACATTAACAGTGATGTTTATTCTTTAATATAACTACACCTTAATGCAGTGTGGTAGTAAATGTTTTGTTTTTTGTTTATTAGGGGGATATTTGGAAGAAACATTAATGTTTTGCCCAGGAAACACAAAACATATGGTCTAAAATTGGTACTATCTACAGGGTGTCTCAAAAGAATGTATGTATTTTTAAGAAGGTGTAGTTTGTATACCACTGGTGCTATGAGGATGGTACGCACCATAACACAACTTTAGGAGGACCCCATGAAGACATTGTAGGTCTTGTGCGATGCTGCTGCTTAAGCTGTTGGGGGAAGGGGAACAGCAACAACAACAACTCCCCTATGTACACCTTATAAATACCACCCATATTTAAACTACGGTCTTTTAAAAATGTAAACTTTTTTTGGGTCACTATGTATAAGTTAAAAAAACACCTGTATAGCTCACACCTATGTGACAGAGCTTACTGGTAATAACCATTTTAATCCTCCAAGTGTTTTTTGGACTTGCTGCACAAAGTATTTGGCAAGGGTTGAAGATTTTTTGAAGATACTTGTAAACTACCAAGGTGTAGTTTACCAGTTCAGTCTTAGTTTTGTATGTGTTACATTTGGTGGCTTCCTGATCATGTGCAGCACATTAAAATACATTGGATTGCTGTTCTTGAAGTTGACCAGCCAAGTACTTGATATGCCAGATATGGTTACTGTTACACTCATTTCTATCAGCTGTACTTTCAGAAGTTTTGTAAGTTTGGCCTTGTTTGTCTATTTAGTTTTAGTTTCCTCTTGAATAAGCATCAAAAAGTAAGAAATATCGATTGATGTGTATCTGGTTAGTCATTTTCCATGTAGCTTTAATTGCAGTAGTTCCATAGTTGCTGCATCTTTATGCAAATAATTGGTTGTGTGAATCTGTGATGCTTCATTTTATGATTGAATGACTTGTTCATTTTGTATTAATTTTTTCATACAAAGATATTTCTTTGGTTAATGCATTATGCATTATAATTATTGCTGACATTCTTCCTACATTAACTGATGAATCATGTTTTGTTCAAGTGCTTGCATTCTCTCTATTGAAGTCCTTGTCTTCTCTTTTATGTGATACATATTGTAAATATTGTTGTTGAACTTTAGAAAATGATATTTTTTTGATCATAAGACCAGCTTGTAACTTCTTCTATGCAGTTCATGTGTACTATGTTTCTCTTGCAGTGATTAGGTTAATGAGGAAGCTATGATTGTAATGCTTGTATACAGCTAGTGGTCTGGAAGCTGTCAGAATGCCGTGTAGATGGCAGTATGGTCTTGCTATTATCCTGCAGGCATTACTCTTCATTCAAGTGTATTCAACAACACACTGGGTTGTTACTGAAGATGGAAAAATTCAAGCACAGGTGAGTTGAGCATGTGCTGTAACAGAAGCCAATGAAAACATGCTAAGCAGTTGATTGCCAAACTAATGTTAGCTGTAGAAATATGTCATTTCACCAACTGTTTGGCAAATGCCACTAACTACTTAATTAACTAGTTGCCCCACACGTGAAAATTCACATGTTTTTTACTGAAACTTTTTCTTTAATTTGCCAGTGGATGTGGGCTTTGTGAAGGAGTTTCCACCGTGAAGGATGTGCCTTTGGTATCTACAATACATGTATACCCTACCAAATTTCTTCTATCTAAATCCTTAAGAGTGTGACAGAAAGATGGACCAAGCAATCAAGCAAACTGTGTATTATTATATAGTGGAATTTTGAACTGAAATAAGTATATGGTTATTTTGATTGTATTTCAAACTATATTTAGTCTTTAACCTTCTTTATAAGGTAGTCTAATTCTATTTGTGCATGCAGATACTTTACTATGTTACTATATAGTTCCTGTAAAAATTTAAAGGTTCATACATGACCAATTTAAAATCTATTCCACTATATAATATGTAATAGTTTTGTGCTTGCTTGCTTCATCTCTGACATACTCTTGAGGATTTTGATAGAAAGAAATTTGGTATGGTATACATGTATTGTAAGCATTGTGTTGTGGATACCAAAGGTACATCCTTTAATAAGAAACTCCTTTGCAAAGCCCGTGTCCACTGGCAAATTGAACGAAAAAATTGTTAAAAATCACGTGAATTAACACGTTTGGGGGTACTAGTGTAAGAATAAAGATCATTTAATATAGCCAATAATTAATTCAAAGTAGATGTAAAATACTTTCCTCTATTATCAAATTAATTGAAAAATCAACATCAGACCATTCTTAAAATATGTATCCTGAGTACTGCCTTACTTCATGAATATATTAAGAATAAAAATATTAATGCGACATGTACTATACCTATTGAAGTTATTATAAAGACAAATGTATTAAAGATTCATGGCAAATTATAGTATTTTAAATTAATATTTGATGAATAAATACAGCTGTGTCTTATCTACCGATAACATGGCTTAGATGGTGCCTGTTAAAATTCCATGGTTTAAAAGTGATGAAATTAAGGATCTATGAAATAATCAATTTTTCAGTTTTACTTGTGCTATCAGAACATGAATATTTTTCATTAATATATACAGAACTATATTCTGTATCGTATCTACAGATAACACTGGTTTGGAAGTTTCACAGTTCAAATGTGGTAAAATTAAGGATCTATGAAGTGAAATACATTTGTCTCATGTGTAACTTAATTGAATGTACATATTTAATAGAGTACTGGGATAAAAATCGAAGTAGGTATTTACTTTAAATTCTGATTTCAGTTTAATTATTTTTCTTCAGTAATAGATTGAAAGAAATGGGACAGACATGCACTGAAAGCGAGAGATGGAGATATATCTATTGTATATCATACAGGAGGGACCAAGAGTCATTTCACAGTTTTAAACATTTATTATAAGAGAACTGATAGAGATAGGTAAATCAAATAGATTACAAATGAAAAAGGAAAACTTACAATTTTTTCCTTATTAAGTTCAGTTGATGCAACTTTAAAAGTTTGAAGATTACAAACAAAGAAAGTACTTTGCATGGGCATTTCCGAAGCTGACAAGCGATGAGACATTTTTCTCATATCTAATCACGTCTGATGCACATTTCTATATTAGTAGGTATGTTAATGAACAAAACTTTCGATTCTGGGGTATTGAAACTCAATGAGGATTCACGAGAAACCACTTCATGCACCGAGGGTTACGGTGTGGTGTGGCACAACTAGTGCAAGAATTGTTTTTTTTGAGGTTATAAACAAACTGGTCATTACAGTCAAAAGAGAGATTAACTGAAAAATGATTTAGGAATATTTATTGCCATAAATTCAAGATCTGAACATGCAGGATTTTTGGTTTCAACAAGATGGGGCAACGGCAAACACAGCATGGGAAATCATGACAATACTGAGGGCAGCCTTTCCTGGGTGTTTAATTTCACACTTTGGTAACATTTCATGGCCACCAAGGTAGCCTGATTTGACCTCTCCTGATTTCTTCCTTTGGGGCTGTCTTTGAGGAAAAGTTTACATTAACAAGCCCAAAACTCTCCTAGAATTAAAGAACAACATTATCGAAGAAATCTGTATTATTGATTTAATTTCACATTCTCTTCGATAATGTTGTTCTTTAATTCCAGGAGAGTTTTGGGCTTGTTAACGTAAACTTTTCCTCAAAGACAGCCCCAAAGGAAGAAATCAGGAGAGGTCAAATCAGGCTACCTTGGTGGCCATGAAATGTTACCAAAGTGTGAAATTAAACACCCAGGAAAGGCTGCCCTCAGTATTGTCATGATTGTTGAAACCAAAAATCCTGCATGTTCAAATCTTGAATTTATGGCAATAAATATTCATAAATCATTTTTCACTATTTCTCTCTTTTGAC
>VCRD01010687.1:0-13454 GCA_006783055.1 Trinorchestia longiramus | reverse complement strand
GGTTGATGCGTTGGAAAAATGGTTGATGCGTTGGAAAAATGGTTGATGCGTTGGAAAAATGGTTGATGCGTTGAGAAAATTTTTAATGCGCTGGAAAAACGGTTAATGTGTTGAGAGAATGGTTAATGCGGTAGGAAAATGTGTAAAATGTTGAAAGAATGGTTAAAATGTAGGGAAATTGGCTAATGTGTTGGGAGAATGGTTAATGCGTTGGAAAAATGGTTAATGCGTTGGAAAAATGGTTAATGCGTTGGAAAAATGATTAATGCTTTGAGAAAATGATTAATGTGAAGGTCAGTGATGGAGGTCAATGTTGATGATGCGTTCAAGGTTAATAAAAGAAAATTTCTTGAAATAATTTACTGATTAAATTCAAACCTGATTTGAACACTAAACATTGAAGCTGAAGAACGATTATTTGCTTGAAAGAAATTATTTAAATTATGGAATATTCTCCGAAATACCGTGTGCATAATAGGAAAACTGAGTTAACCCTTTACCGACGAATTTATTTTTCTAGTTTCTACGTTTAAGCTCACAAAGACCGTCTGTACACTGATGCAATGAAGCACGCTGAGAGCCAGGCAGCCAAAAGAACGACGCTGTAACATGCCGCCGCGTTCAAACCTAGTAGCAACCTCATATTGCTCACATATAATATAATTTTAACATAATTAGCATTTTTTCTGATGTTCCCCGTGAGTGCCATACGGCGGTAGAGGGTTAAATAAAAAAGTTAGGAAGTGTAAAATTAATTAAAAGTTTATCTAAGCGAGTTTCATTGAAGTTAACATCTAGGAATATTTTTGGTCTGGAAATTCTGATATATTTTGGCACTTCAATAGAATTTTCAAAAAATGTGCCTAAACTTGTGGATCAGGAGTTTCTACTTAGAAGTAACCTATAACTACTTAAACTCTTTTAACTTCGCCTGTCTTTTCGTTATCACACTTCAAAAATGTCATCAGTGTATGAATACGTAAGTTTATAACTGGAAATCAATTCCATTTTTCGTACATGTTTTTCATGGACGTTCATTTTAGACTGAGAATGTTTCCCTGTATGAAGTCTCTAGTTTCAATGGCTGAGTAGTAATACAAAATTGATTAGCAAATAAAACCATTTCAGAATTTTTTGAATTCCATAAATATAGAAGCCTGAATCATGAGTGAGTTATGAAGACTGACCTTGTATCTGTAGTTTTATTTTAGCTCCTAGTTATAAAGAGCAGAACTAAGTCAATTATTGTGGTTGGAAAAATACGGTCTTTGATGAAATAATCTCCGTGTTTTTCCTGTTGTTGCTTCCTTCTGTTCACTAAAATTCCACTGCATCTAGCTATCATAAAATTTACAAATTTTTCGGTAGATGGAAATCCCTTTAAATATTATAAAATAATACTCTTTGCTGTCCAAAATTGAGGTGCATATCAATTTTCAAGTTGGTCTGGAAATACTATTATGAACCAATACAAAAGGTTTGATTCAAATAGAAAACATGTTAACTTAATGACATATTTCACGTATTACTGGAATACATTAAATTGACGACGTACAAACGAAAAATCACCAAAAATGAAACACTAAAACTTAAGACTGTTTTTAGCTTGTACGCTAATAATTTCGGACCGGAGGAAGTTCTATCAGGTCATCCCATAAGTTCTGTTCGAATTTTCATTCATGAGGCATTCACTTTCCAAGTTTAGGAACTTTTCCAAGTTTTTGAAGATGACGATGAACAGTTGTATGTTTTGAATTAAGAACCACAACCAATTCTTCAGTTGATAAAGCAGGATTTTCTTCAAGGGCTGCTTCAAGAAGCTTTTCATCAAACTCAACTGGACGTCATCTTCAAGGGTGAAATCTCCAACTCTGAATTTCGCAAACCATCTTCTACAAGTTCTTTCATTCACACATTCCTCTTCATAAACTGATTGAACGTTTCTAGCCGCTTTGTCTGCTGAGTTTCCTTCCTTGAACTCATTAAGCATCATGTGCTTCAAATGATTCTTGTGTACTTCCATGTTAGCAGGGTTTTAATCAAACAAAATTCAATTTTATTGTTCTCTGAAATAAAATTCGATCCGTTTAAATGCATCTAAACATAAAAACAATGTTCAGCTCTATCAGACATTATAAAATACTTTTTAAATTACGTTCAATTCAAAAAAAGGAAATTTCGAACAGAACTTATGGGATGACCTGATATGTATGTAGTATTTAAAGTTAAAGTATTTTAAAGGGAACACCAACCATCATCAACCTCACCATCACAATGAGACCGTATGAATGCATTTGTTCTGCCTACAAAAGTTCCGGCAAACAGAAGCTCGAATTAATTTTATAAAAATGACCAGGCTTTGTTAAATCTGGGCATATTGGAAAGAAATGAGTGATGGTTATTGAAGTGTCGTATGATGTACAGCACTGGGAATACAGGCTCACCATATGCAGTATTTTGCAGCCTCTGCTAGGCTTAACTCAGTAGGTGGGTGGGAATTTTAAATCGTGGCTACAAAAGTAGAAATGAAATAAGAGAAGCGGACGGGCTGGTTGTGGGTGTGTGGACGGGCTGGTTGTGGNTGTGTTCGCTGATACACGAGTGGGCGAATCTGAAAATAAGGTCCATTACACAAGCAAAAGCTAGACCTAACAAATTGGGTTCCTCATAGAAAGAGATCTTACATCGACTGGAGAAATTTATTGCAAGTAGTGTTTGAGCACACATGCGCAGTGCTGCATCTAAGGCCAAGAGGATCGGAGAGATCTAAAATCTCATTGATGAAGAAACAATCTTTGCTGATTTTATTTTTTAAACCTCAAAGCTCGTGTAGCTGAAATTCAGATCAAAGTTTCTTAAAGTGTGTGTTGATAAAATATATTTCTTGGGTGAATTTGCTTAGTTTCTATTTGAGAACAGCCCAATCCCTGTATATATATATATATATATATATATATATGTATACACAACACATTTATTGGAAGCAATGAGACTTTTTTTGTCGTGCAACTAATAGGGATTGGGCTGTTCTCAAATAGAAACTAAACAAATTCACCCAAGACGCCTGTGTAGTTTGTTGATCTTCAACCATCCTAACAACACTCAATCACTCAGGTGTCACTCATAATTGTATGCGAAGTATCATAAAAGGACATGCTTATTTTCAATAGCTACCAAAAAATAACTGCGCCATATACTAATTAAATAGTCTTGAATGAGTCCGTAAAAAAGACTATATTTTGAGTAGAAAAGGGACCATTATTTAATACAGTAGCTCTATTATTTAGCAATGTAAAACACCTTCGAAAATTGAGCTGATTTTGACCCCTCGGCTTTGATTGTGAATTTTCGATCCTGATTTCTGGTTCTCGATTCTTGCAAATAATTCTTAATTTTTCCGACGGGACGGATGATTTTCACATTCCATTCCTCTAGATCAGTGTCTCTGCTATTTGGATCTCATGACAGTCTATTCCTATTCTTATATCTATTCCTGGCACTCCTATGAGTAAAATTCAAGCTTATATCTTCATAGTTGAGTCGAAATTACGACGGCTATAGTCTCGAAAAGTATTCTAATACTTTGAATAATTGTGGCTCTGGAAGGTAATGTATGAAATTTTCGTTATTCAGATTTTATAAAATGCAAAGCATGTTTTTCTTCATTGATTTAAGTTTATATATCTGTTCATAGAAATGTTCTTCAGCATTCATCATGATTTTATTTGATTTCTCATTTCCTGAAAAACGTTTTTGTCCTCCTGACCAAATGCATGTGAAACTACTGATATTATTGCAATTATTACTCTGTATAAAAGCCAATCCAAGAAAGTTAAGAACATATTTTAATTTTACACCATGCACTATGAGACAATTCGATTATACAAAACGCAAGCAAAAAACAATCATGCACACATCAGGACATTAACTTCAAATTCTGTTACAACACAGGATGCGACAACATAACTACCTTTTTTTGCTTTTCAAAAAGTTATGAAAAAAATAAGTTATGTTACCACACCCTGTATAATTTAATTTTTCCCAGTTTAGCTCAGCAATTCTTGAAGCAATGACACTAAGCAGGATGACGTCCCATGACCAACAAATGACGCGCTTCAAGCAAGACGTTCTATGCGTCACTGAAACAGGCTGTACGTCATCATTTCCTCGGAAGCAGACCGAGAGATATAATTATAAATTTACCAAGACCATGAAAGTGGCGTCTTTGCTTGAGATTCTGAGGAAAGAATCATCCATAACATTCGTCGTCTGCGCCGCGCAGCCGCATTTCTCATCTAATTAGTCCGTGTTGCAGTCAAAGTGAGAGTCTCGTAATAAAAACCGAGACGGGCGTTTGGTGGGCGCCTCATAAGAAGTCTCGAGAGACAGAGTTACTGATAACGCACGGGCTCTGGGTCTCATAAATAATATTAAGGAAAAAAAGCAACCGATGACGGAGGAGCTTTCCCAAGCTCCCAATTAGGGAAGGCATGCGTGCCGTTTGGATCTTGTCATCCTGTGGAGTTAGGCCTCTTCGAATCGCAGATAGCGATTAAAAAATTTACCCGTGTGATCGTGCAAAAAATTTATTGTTCTTCACGTCGTTTTTTGAGCTTTAATTCAAGTAAGTGGATCTGCAACAGCCCGTGCATACGAAAACGATTGATGCAAAAAAGCCAGTAGTTGTAGTCTCAAGTCAAACATTTTAAAGTCTACGGGGGTAGTTTCATGCTTTATTTGTTGCAGAGTGTGTACGCACGTAGAAAAGTCTGCTTCAAACTTAAATAACATAAGCAAAATATCGTGGGGTACCATTGAAATACGATTGATTATTGTAGACAGAGGGACGTTTGAAGATGTGATCAGTTGTAATGAGAGTTCGTAAATGATCATAGAAATGTGATCAAATGCACGATAAAAAATTGCTGAAAATGTGATCAATTGAACGTTGATGAACGTAATTAAGCGTTCAATGAAGTGCATGTGAGAACAAGTTAAAAATGAGAGCTAGTGTTCGTTGTAAGACAATTGAAAGTTTGATGAGATACACTCGTACTTTCATTACTAAATGAAACTGTATAAAAGTTGCAAATGAAATCAAAGTGTAATCACTGACACGTAAGTAATGTTTATGTATGCAACAAGTTATTATAAACAGATAAAAACCCATGGCATGCTATTAATTTGGGAACAGTACTGCAGATTCCAAAATAATAATGATCACTAGTAAACTGCTAAATCGTTTAGAAAATTGGACTAAAACGTCGTATGTAAAAAATTCTGTCATCTGCAAACCAATATCACATTTTCTTACAAGCTTGTTCTTCGTCTGTCTTGCCACGTCCTTGTTTTTACGTTTTTTTCAGGTGAAAGCTAAATTCTTCCAGAGGCTTGTGACGCTGCTTTAATTGAACAAACTTTGTTTCTCTGGACTGTAAAAAAATCAAAATAATTCAGCTTTCAATTTACTGTATTTCTACCAAATAACATTTATGCAATGTATGGATGTCGACTCGTAAATTTATTATGTTTTGAATATAATTCATGAACGTTTATTACTTCTCTAAAAACGTGAATTATAATAAATGGGAAATCAGCAACATGCTGACCAGCCAGCTGACCACTGTGTGACAGTCTAGACCAGCTGACCACAGTGTGACAGTCTAGACCAGCTGACCACAGTGTGACAGTCTAGACCAGCTGACCACAGTGTGACAGTCTAGACCAGCTGACCACAGTGTGACAGTCTAGACCAGCTGACATATACAGGGTCAGGTAAAATGATCTGACACATTTAATCCGCAAATTTAACTCACAAATGTGTCAGATTATTTTGCCTGAGCCTGTATGACAGTCCTTTTAATCGAGTGCTACTCAAAATGGTCTGCGGACCGGTGCCGGTCCGCGAGCCATCAGCTGCCGGTACGCAGCATCAGCTGCCGGTACGCAGCATCAGCTGCTGGTCTTGTTTCCGGTACAAATTAATAATACTGAGAAATATCACAGGTCCCTGACACATTTGAAAAAAACTAACTGCACGCCACATCAAATATTGTAGCTAGTATAGCCAATTGAACAACTTGGTTGAATCAACTGGCTATACGTGCCTGGTAGTTTACAGAACTCTTGGTATGAGCGTAATATCATGTTCTCAAAGATGCAGTTGAAAATCATCGGCCTGGAGGGTTAACTGCCATTATTGATGCTTCACTGCGTTGGTCGTCAATGGATTGAGGCGATCGTACTAAATAAGATGTCTGATCATCACGAGCACTCGTAATCTTACTGCAAAAATGCCTTGGATGGTCAGCAACAAGAAAAATTTGTATATATATATATATATATATATATATATATATATATAAATAAAATAAATATAAATATATAAAATAAACTGAGACAGTTATAACAATAGAATTTTATGTCGGCTCTTTTAAAATCATTATTTTGACTAATATTTCATGGTCTTCCTGGCAAACTAGTTTTTGGAGGTGAGGTATGTCGATTTATTAACCAATTTGGGAGAGTGCGAAGTTCAATTCCTCGTATCAGCGATTTCTCTATGAAAGAAAGGAGGCAGAAGCGAGTGTTTCGTTCTGTAATGTAATACCAACCAAATTTTGTAAATGAGAGAACTGTGAAATATTTCTTTCTCGTCTCTTCACAACTTCTAGCCTCCTACTTTGTGACACTGCTAAGACATAAACTTCTACTATTTATGATTTATTCAGAGGCTCTATTCAACAAATGCTTCTCTTAGCTATCACCTAGGTAAAAGTTATTATGATTTACTTTTAATGTAGAACTAAAGTCTGAATATATGAAAATTATTTTTTGTGTTTGCAGTGAATTTCGTTATTGCATTCTATTTGATATTTCAATTAAATTACAAACATTTTGCCTAATACAAAAACAGAACTTTCAGCGACTTCAAGTCCCAGGAACATTGCTCGCAAAACCAGACTTCTCTGTGTCTAGTATTGCATATGTTAACATGATTTGAAACCTCACCTGCTTTCTGTGACTCAACCAATTTCCACGGACAAACATAACTCAGAAAAAGTTCTCACGGGCGAAATAACTTTGGTTTTAATGAGGACATAGAGGAAGAAGGGCGAAAGTACCACCGAGTTTTGGACGAGAATAATTGCGAAAACGGACACCTCGTGTGTGTCTGAGAGCAGCATCTCCTCCTCCCTCCCATCAAACCTCTCCTGCAGACCGGGTTACGAGATTCCGAAATTCGAGAGCTCGAAAGATGAAGATTGACGACAGGACGCTTTGCAAAGCCGTGACTGAGGAAGATACATGGAAGTCAACAGAAGAACGGACTTGAGTGATGGGGACCAAAATGATTGGAGTAATGACTTGTTCAAGATGGGTGAATATGAGGCACGAAAGAGGGAAGAGTGAAGATTCATGACAAAGTGTTTTTGGATAAGCGTGACTGAAGAAGATATACATATGTACGTGTGACTGGCGAAATTGCAGTCAAAACTGGAGAACTTGAATTCATTGATATTTGGACAAACAGCCGAGAGAGAGTTTGGACAGAAAACATTGTATCATAGCTGAAGCAGACTCCGGACTGCACTGTACATATAGGTATGAGATGGAAAAATTTTATTCAGTGGTCGTTTAATAAGTCAAACAGTTCTCTGTTTCCAGATCAGAAAAGAGACAGAGGTAGAAATTCATTGATGGTATAGAATGATTTTGTGATTCGTAGTTCTATACGAACGAATTGAATTAACGTCTGCGAGATGCAGAACCTTGACAATGAATTGGCTTGAAAGAAGTCGCAGGCTGGAAGATTAGAACTTATAATTATTTGGAAATCCTAGACTCAGATGATGTTTTATTTGAAGGGTTGATGTAAAACTTAGGGATCGAGGGTTAATCATCTCTAAGTACTAAGAGCTTTAAATCTTTACGTAATTTTACTCTTTAAAACTTAGCGGTATATTTTTTTAATTTTAATCAGCAAAATCCTTCATTTATATACTTAGTGGACATCAGCTAATTTGTTTTTTACAAGTATCAAATAATTACTGAAACAAATTAAAGTGTTTAATACTAAACCAACAATAAAACAAAAAGAAACACGGTCCATGTACACAAATTTAAAAAATTCTGGAGCATAGTAGTAGAAAATGATTGGAATTTTTTGTGCAGCGTACAGCAGAGTTTCATACAGAAACGCTGTGCTGAAAAATGACCTTCATATCAATTTCCATCGGTGAGTAGGTACAGAAACAGTCACCTCTCGACAAAACTAGAACAGTTCTCTTTAGAATGAAGATCAACCTTTACATATATCTCGTACTGGGTCTAATGCAACAACAAACAGCAGCAAGTGGTAAAACACTAACCATCACATCTCACACTGGTTCCAACGTAGCAATGAATAGAAAAAAGAAAAAGTGAACACTTGACTCCAATACAAAATGTCAAAATGAAAACACGTGGGACGAATTTTCCAGAATTTCTATAGCTCAGGAAAACGTGTCTCGTGCACTAAGTGTTAATAGGGAACACAAAGCTGAGGAAAATCTTTGTAACATTATTCGTGAAACGGTAAATCAAATTTAATCTGTAAATTGAAGAAAACCTCAACTATACTCCAGTGTACGAGTACAATGGAACACAATCTTGGTAGAAATATTCCTGTTACGCAATTGTTTGTGCATGTAAAAAGGAATCAGTTATTGTTAAAGTTGTCAACTTTTCTGTTCATATATAAATTAAATCGTACAAGAATAAAGTAAAGTGTGTAAATTAAGCGCGATAGATCGGGGAAAGTTTAATTCTGAAATGGTGGTTACTAGGGATAAACTAATTTAGAGTTACCCCAATCATTGTATTTGTTTGTATTGTGCGCATCTATCTGTACCTTTTCACCTGAGTTAAGATTATCTTGATGAATGACAACATTGTTTTCACTGTAAAACGCTGTAATGTTCGAGACGTATGCAGCGTTGAAGAAAACTCTTTTTCCATTCCTCAGATCCATGTGGGATCACATTAATGACGAATGTTTCTGGTGCAATTCAGTAAATGATCTCTCATTGAGAGGTAATTTTGTGCAGGTAGATTTTCAGTGGGTTACATTGATGAGGACTGCCTGATACACTGTTATTCCATCCATTACATGATCACTCGTTGAAAGCTGATTTATAATAGGCCACATACGTTGGAAACTTTTGCTTGTGCCTAAAAGATTTGCAGTACATGTTTTTTAAAAATTCTGAGCATATGAGGTTGTCTTAAATGCACATTTAGAGCATAAAATATGTCACCAATTAACATTCCATTAATCAGTTAACCGATTGCTTTTGACAATTAATAGCCTCATCATTTTGTTCACCTGTCAAAGCTTGAAATATATGGAAGCTTATAAACCATTTCGTATTCAACAGATAACGGAAATTTTATTTTATTTTCTCAAAAACATCTTGAAAAAATAACACCTAAAACTTTTTGAATGTAATATCTACTTTAACTCATTATTTTTCGTAATTGGATGCTATCTTTTCTCGTTCGAATTACCAAAAATTCTTTAAAAATGGAAACGTCAACATTTCAGAGGCCGGGTCACAGAAAACGAGATTGCATGTTCCTCATGATTGAATTAAGTTCAGTGAAGTTGGTGGCTCGTCCATGCCAGTCGTTATTACAGGTATTAGGCGCTAGGGCATGAGACGTGACAGACGATCGGCCACGGCTTAATAATATTTCGATCCGAGCTAAAAATGTCTCCGCGCCAAGGCCTACTGTTGCAAGAGACCATTACTGCAGTCATGCAACTCATGGTAAAACTGGCTCCCTTTCTGCTTTTTCCAATGGTATAAAGAATTATTCATCCGGGATTGTGGTAATATCTTGATGATAATAATTCTAGGACCAGGATTCGTGCGACTAATATGAGGTGCGTCATGCAACATTTTGAAGGGTGTTATTCGAAATATTCCTCGGTTCCATCAAAACAAAGTAATTGCCATTCAAATGCCGTGTGTGAATGTAGTTTGTCTGCAGTTCAGGGAAGGGAAGACTGAAGAATAAATTATTACAGTGGAATATACTTTCCTGAAGAAGGTTACGGCAGCTTTAGTGTACTGTAAATTTGAACTACAAATGTGGATATTAATTGGTCATATTCAAACTGTTTGTATATAATATAGAAGACCAAATAAGTGCATTGTAAGTTTAAATAGCTATAATTAGCTCGACGATCATATGGTTAAATCAATCAAATTTAAGTCCCAAACTGCAAAAGTTTGACCATCCAGTCTCAGTTGTGGCGCATCACCATAAGTTCACAACCATCACAAGAGGCTTATGCTGCACTCAAGTAAAATAGCACGAGAATCTCAATTAAATATCTGGATCCTTACCATTTCCAAGTTCTGCTCCTCTATGATTAGCAATCTTTGATAACTTCATCTTTATTTAAGTAGTGACCTGATTTGTTCAGACGGTGTGCCGTGAGAGCTACGTGCTCGTTGCAAGGCATAAGTAATCTTGTATGCATGTCATTGAGCATTGCCAGCTGAGAGGACATCTAACGTAGCTACTTCTTCGTTGTATTGTCATTGCAAGAGTTCAACTGAAGATGACAAATCAATGGAGAGTGTTTTTCTATAATGATCGAGTGCCATGTGTCCAGGCCGTTACGATGCTATGCAGTGGATATCAAGAATGGTGTCGCCAAAATTGAAGCACTTTGTTCCCACTGCTGCTCTTAAAAAAGTAATTTTCATGTCCGAGCCTTAGAAATGAAATTCGGAGAAAAATGCGTCGTTTGGTTTAATGGACGCAGATTGTAGGATTCATGGAAATAGAAGGTCATCATTTCAGCTTTGAGTGTTAGTTTCATGACGAGTCGAAAAATTAGTTCACATATCATCTGCTTCTGTTCAAAAATGGTGACAGAATTGAGTCGTTGTAAGTTTCACTAATTCTTTCTCGAAAAATTATGCCATAAGGTATTCCCAAAAGAGATTAAGTCACGAACAATAATTATTCGCCCGTTGAGTGATATGATTGCTTCAGGTTTTACTTTTCATTGGTGCAAAATCTCAATACTGTGCCAAATCATTAGGAAAATTATGTTTTAAGTCACTTACAAAATGAACAAACCCTTTTGCTATAAATCAGTTATACATTCGCACTGGGCACTAGAAATCTGCTGTTAATTTTTCACGTGTCCACTCGAGAAGGATAATTTCTCTGGTAGTACGAAGTCATCAATTTCCTAGTAAAGTGCGTCAAACGAGAAGCCCCGGATCCATAAATACGACGGCTAAGGATGGTGGAGCGACAGAAGCTGCTCTTGTTCTGCTTTCAACCTCGGACCTTGTTGCTTGTTGTGCTTCCGATAACTGAGAGATGAATGGAGTAGCTCCTATGCGTCATCTCCGCCTGACACCTCCCAGCAATGACTGGGAGAACCTCCTAGCCTCTGCGCAACTGACCTCATTCCCACCTGACACCTCCCAGCAATGACTGGGAGAACCTCCTAGCCTCTGCGCAACTGACCTCATTCTCACCTGTCACCTCCCAGCAATGACTGGGAGAACCTCCTAGCCTCTGCGCAACTGACCTCATTCTCACCTGTCACCTCCCAGCAATGACTGGGAGAACCTCCTAGCCTCTGCGCAAGTGACCTCATTCCCACCTGTCACCTCCCAGCAATGACTACGAGTGTTTCTATGGACCCTATATTGCCGGTAAAATTTATTCTGCAACTGATTGGGGTTTAGGGCGAGAGTTTCATGAACTGTTTCCAATTATTTTTGTAAATAAGAAGTTAAAATACTACATAGAAGCAACGCATGATTCACAATCTTTAATTTATTTTCTACATAAATTACTGTGCATTGTACACTGTACATCGCTAGACCAAGGGTATAATGTAAATATGTACACGCTAGACATGATATTCGAATTCTTATTCGGAAGTAATGGGGAAAAACTAAAAAAATAAACTGTAATCACTTAGGGATAAGACTTCTTGTTTGAAAATGATGTAATATTCAATTTTGGGTAATGAATTTAATACCAATTATTGCATTGAATTGCAGAAAAATATATGAAAGTGTAGAAACTTATAACATCCTCTTTCTGGTTCAGTGCCTTAATTACTGTGCGTTTGCTAATATAAGGGAATTGTTCATTCTATTTGGTTCCGCCGTACGGGATCTGATTTTATCAACTTTATTCTAATGAAGCGTTACTTATGATTTAACATGTTTACTGATTGCTAGGACTTTAAATGCGAATAATTGATAGGTCAGATTTGTATTTCTGTTATAAAATAAAGTAACATTGGACTTTTGAACATTAACGTGACATATGTAAGTTTTAGTATTTTTTTCAGTTCCGTCAGATTGATTTCTTTTCTTATCTATCAGTCTTTATGCTGTTGGAGTTATGAAATAATCGCTAGTTCTTCCGTATGTTATCCAGTGTCCAAATTTGTAAAGAGCTGAAAACAATGAATATAAAGGGAAAATCCTCTGAGTAGTTATCTGTCTTGCAGGGATGCAGTAAATATCTCCATACTTGCGACAGTTTAGTTACCAACCAGACGACTTGCGAATAATGATATTCAGTGATACTTTTGGCAATCGAAATCCTGATATGAATACAAGTTTACTGTAAAATGTGTTTCCTTCAATAAACAAAATCTTGATACAAACGTGAAATGAATTCATTAACGAGAAAACCTTAACTTGACCTAATGCTAATATGATTGCTTCGACATTTAAGAGCAGTTGTTGTGCATGACAATTCCATGTATTTCGATATGTACATGTCAATAAATATCCTACTATCAACGTCAGCAATTTTCATAGGCTACAGTTTAACAATTTAGAAGAGCTCCATTAAAAAAGGTTTTAGTTTTATTCTTACACAGATGGACCACGTTGACTTAGAATGAATATCATCATTTTTTGCATATTTGGAAGATATAATTACATCTGATTGATTACACGCACCCGAGACGAACCCTTGCCTAGATAAAAATCGCTAGTTTGTGTGGGTGTTAAAATCCACTTTCTTATATTGCTATAGCGTACATGCCAAGCACTGTCGTTGTAAATAAAACAAAACCATGACACCAAACCAAATACAGAATAAAATTGACCTCTCAGCCAAGAAAATCTGTCTAATGAGCTGCAAACACTAGTCCTACCTCACACAAATTCCCAATGCTCGCCCTTCCGCACTCCAATTCCCAACGCTCGTCTTCCCGCACTCCAATTCCCAACGCTCACACTCCCGCACGCCAATTCCCAACGCTCACCCTCCCGTCCACCAATTCCCAACGCTCACCCTCCCGTACACCAATTCCCAACGTTCGTTCTGTCGCATTCTAACTCCCAATGTTTGTCCAACACCGCATATAGGGCGCAGGGAAGGATTTTTTGCAGGGTAAGTTTGGAGGGTTT
>VCRD01010686.1:0-11892 GCA_006783055.1 Trinorchestia longiramus | reverse complement strand
AACAAGGAAGGGGAAGGGCAACAAGGAAGGGGAAGGGCAGGAAGGGCGTACAGAGGGAATAGTAACAAGCAGTGCAGCAGAAAGACTGCTATTTATAGACAGGGGCATAAAGTGTGGCGCGTCTGCGGTTATCTGCCGTGCTAGCGCCACTAGATGGTCCTCTACACGACACTGCCTCCCATACACTAAAAAACGTAAAATAATTGTATAGGTGTTCGAACATAATTTTGGCTTCAAATCATCTATACGTAAAATACCTTAAATTTTTTTCATTTATATGAAATTTCTTAGTTAGATTTCAATTTGTTATTTATTTAGCGATAGGAGACTTGTATTAATTCATATAAAAATTCAAATTCGTTTCCCGTCCCTATTTGACTCTTTCAGCCTTATACTTTTGGTGGAAAGAAATGTGTAACATGTTCAAAAATGTATAGATTCATAGGGATATTCCCTTACATTTATGATGGTGGTAGAAATTTTGAGCTGCTGAGCAGCGCAGGAACTCAATTTTAAAAAGTGGTGAGCTTTCTGTACCACCAAGCATTAAACATGACCTCTTCGGAGATATGAAATGTGTACCGCCACACTTGAAAGAGTTAAACATGACCTCTTCGGAGGTATGAAATGTGTACCACCACACTTGAAAGAGTTAAACATTACATATTCGAAGGTATGAAATGTGTACCACCACACTTGAAAGGTTAAACATGACCTCTTCGGAGGTATGAAATGTATACCACCACACTTGAAAGGGTAATGGTACATAGCTTTGCTAGACGAGTAACTAGCGAAATAAATGTTGAAACTGAGCAGTGTAAATACACAGCAGACTGTGTACACAGCAGCATGTGTACATACACAGTAACGCACACAGCAGCATGTGTGTGTGTGTGTGTGTACACAGTAACACGCTTCCGGTCAGCGTGTGTTTAGGTGCGTCGTCATGGCAACAAGATACTTTAATGAGTACTTGTATACACCAGCACACACACACACCCACATCCCAACACACACAGCACTAATAACATACACATACACACACCAACATACAACACACAACACAAGCAACACACACAGAGCAAGGGCTGTGTTGTTGTATTGTGTGCAAATTTAGCCTTCCGTTCTGACCACATCACCAACTTTTAGACGTGCGGCTAAAAAAGTCATCAGAAACACAAGCTAAATACAACACAAAATTTCGAACAAAACACGAACCACGTTTTTCATGCAGTAATTCTGCACGTAAAAATAAATGTAGCTTTATTCTTTATGTTGCTTTATTCTTTAATATAATTGGTAAATGAAATTAGAAATGTAGCCCTGGAACATATAATAAATTAACATTGGAATAAACCTCAGAAAATTAATCTCTTACTTGAAATCGAACAAATACCTAAGTAGTAAAAAAATAGTATTAAATACTACAAGGACTAGTTCTCAAATGCTAGGAAAATTCCATTTTTTTGATATACAACAACAAAAATTGCCAGGCAGTGAGGAACAGCTGACGCCTGAACTTGTTTCATCCCGGTAACAAACATGTTCAGTTTAGGTCCTAAACTTTAGGGACTACTGAACGCGTTAAATGTATTGTAGGATTGAATCTTTTACGCTATGTATGTGACGGCCACTAAATAACGATACTTAACTCTAAAATGAAAACAAAGTTAGTTCATTGCAAAAGAAAATACAAATGCCAACATATAGCAAATATCCAATTATTTACCTGGACCTTTCTCGCACCCCCTGGAATATCGTCTCGCACTGCCATGGGGTGCGAGCACCCTAGGTTGGGAACCCTTGAGCCAGATGAATAAAGTAACATAGGTTAGGAAGCCTATGTTAGGTTACATAGGTGAGATTACATCAGTTAGGTAAGATGAAATAGGTTACATAGGTGAGATTACATCGGTTAGGTAAGATGAAATAGGTTACATAGGTGAGATTACATCGGTTAGGTAAGATAAAATAGGTTACATAGGTGAGATTACATCGGTTAGGTTAGATGAATTAGGTTACAAAAGTGAGATTACATCGGTTAAGTTAAATAGATAGTCTTCATTTTACGTCAACATTAATAGCACGATCGTAAGCAAAATTAATTTCACGTCTCAAAGAAAAATACTTCAAGCCCGTCATAAGCATAAGATTTACTGTCCCATAGTGTAAGCTACACAACACGCGTGTAACCTTATGAAAGTGGGCAAAATTTTGACCATTCAATTTAGGAAGATATATATATATATATATATATATATATATNATACATATATATATATACATATATATATATACACATATATATATATATATATATATAAATTTAGGAAGATAGATACATATAAATTGACGTTCGATAACATACGTGTACTTACATTCAGGAAAAGCGTGGTAACTCAGTGTGCGGTATCTCGGGCTCGTTATCCTGTTGGTAGAAAACATTACGACTTTAGATCAAATACGAGAGAAACAAATGAAGCACACATTGTTGTGAAAACAATTATTGTTATTAAACCTCCTACCTAGAGCATAAATAACTTGCATTGTGTGTATACCAGTATGGTATATCCGGGCCATGACATAGAAGGGTAGCCTTTATTACTGAAGGGTTGGAGGTAAACCTTCACGAAGCTCATCGACGCACCTCTACGAGTCTATTTCAAGTTGCACCACGGAAAAGAACAGTGACCGGGAGCAGCATCACTATAGACGGCATGGGACTTGGGCGTCAACCAAAGAATGGGCCAAACGGCTCGTTTCTATTGCCTTATGGCTTATTCTATTCAATTCAAGTCTTAAAATATCAGCATTCATAATTAAAAACTCAATCGATCTGTACTGCAATGTTCGTTGGAAATTCTTTGACCTATGCTAAATTGCCAAAGACATCTCATGGCCCCTGACCTCAGCAAGTGCTGAGTCAGCACCAGAGCTCAGAGGTCTGAAAACACAACACGGAGTCCAAGTTTTGGCTTGCGAAGTTCAAGTTTTGGCTTGCGAAGTTCAAGTTTTGGCTTGCGAAGTTCAAGTTTTGGCTTGCGAAGTCCAAGTTTTGGCTTGCGAAGTTCAAGTTTTGACTTGCGAAGTTCAAGTTTTGGCTTGCAAAGTCCAAGTTTTGGCTTGCGAAGTTCAAGTTTTGACTTGCGAAGTTCAAGTTTTGACTTGCGAAGTCCAAGTTTTGACTTGCGAAGTCCAAGTTTTGACTTATAAGCTCATGTATCGTAGTCAATGCCAATAAGTGAGTGACCAAAGCTACTACATTTAACCACAAAAACTCAGCTAGGCTCATAGCACTAAAAATTCCAAGTACAACTGACACAGTAAGATTTCAAGACATGAGATACAGGTAAATTAGCACATGAAAACAAATGCTTTTATATTGACGGCAGCAACTGATGCAAACACACCATGTGCAGACACAACATGGTGTGTCTGCACGATCAACATGGATGTGTCTGCACAATGAACATGGATGTGTCTGCACAATGAACATGGATGTGTCTGCACAATGAACATGGATGTGTCTCCGAATACTGGAAATACGTCCGCAAACTTCCAGTGTAAGACAGCGAGCTCAAACGACCCAGAAACGCAAGAATACTTTCGGTCACGCGCGTTACGAGGAAGACATTATATAAATGAGCAGTATTTCACGTAATAAGATCATTGTAAGTCTATTTTGCGGTTCTCCGTGTCATTGGATAAGCCAATAAAATTCCCGCAAGATATCACAAAAAGAAACAGATGAAGATCACGCAGCCTCCAAAAAATAACCTATAAAATACTGGACTCAAAAGCACATTAGGAAACTTTATTGTTACCTTCGTCACATTCAACTGAAAAGAAGAGTTCATACCTCAACACACCTGCTTTTTTTACTGGTATCTACACAAATGTTTTTCTGATCGACTACATGAACATTAACATAAATTAACTACATTTACACTAACTTTCATTAACCAGCACATTTTTCAAAAACTTCACTGAAAAATCACCGGAAGATTACGAGTAATTATATCGGCATGGTGTTTATACTGCTTACATATTTCAAGCATTGGCAGACTGTGTGGGTAACATAGAACTCTTCAAAAATGCATTTACGAACAAAAATAAGTAAAGTTATTACGCAAAACTCAAAACCCACCAAGACGACGTTAAAAAATCGAGTAAGGCAATAGAAACGAGCCGTTCGGCCCATTGTTGTGTTGATACCAAGTCCCATGCCGTCTTAAACAAGTCCCATGCCGCCTTAAACAAGTCCCATGCCGTCTTAAACAAGTCCCATCCCGCCTTAAACAAGTCCCTTGTCGTCTTAAACAAGCCCCATGCCGCCTAATACCCAAGTCCCATGCCGTCTTAAACAAGTGTTGACTCACTGCATTGACGTTTGATAAGCGATAATACAGCAGCAAGGGAAAAATAGTGACGGAAGTGATTCTTCTAAAGCGAAATGAGCATTAACTTTGATTCAACTTGTGTTGTACTGCTAAACTAATTTAGCTAATTTAAGACATTATTTTAAAATTACTACGTACTATACAGGTCAACACTAGTTGCGTATCAATGCATCGCAATGAAATGCATCGTAGGGTAAAAATTTTATTGCATTGAAAATCAATTTCCATGATGAATCCATCTTGAGCGAGTTAAAAAAACACAGAAAATTATGGTTAGCAACAAACTATCACTACAGTAATAGTAACCCTAAAAGACGAAAAATGCTACATGAATATACTATATATTGTAGTAATATATGTATGTTACTACAGTATGGAACTTGAGCATAATAGAAAGGTGTATTTTGATCATGAAAGTTGTTACACTGGAAAAATATACCGGCGAATAACTTACTGAAATGTAGCAACAGATCACAGGAAAGCGAATGAGAAAATGTAATGCAGTTGTCAAATTAAATGAATTAGAAATCCTTGCAAGCAGAGTTGTAGAATAAACTTCATGAGGCATAACATAAGAGCACGGAAAGCTGTGTTTCACAGGAACACTCACAGGACCTATGACTATATTTACACACTCTCTTACACTGCACACGCAACACATACTGCACACACTACACACGCAACACATATTGCACACACCACACACGCAACACATACTGCACGCACTACACACGCAACACATACTGCACACACTAGAGAGCAACACATACTGCACACACTAGAGAGCAGCACACACAGCACACACTGCACACATATAGCGGTGCAGTCGAGGTGTCATGTCTACCAGCAGGAAACTCTGGTATTCGGAAATGGTTTTTCTGAACTTCTGCCTTGCAGCCACGCGAGCATTAAACACCAGGCAAGGCTTCCGTAAAATATAGTTCCATTTCTTTCCTTGGGTGCCGCAGCTTCTTGACGAAGATAGAATATGTCAGTGACAAAACCTTGAGTTTGTTACACATCAAGTGAATATACTTGTTTAAAATGATGGATAGGCTGTCTCTAAATTGTAGAGCAGTTGTTGAACACGTGAACAGTAGAATAGAATAAGGCAATAGAAACGAGCCGTTTGGTCCATTCTTGGGTTGCTACCCACGTCCCACACCGTCTAAAATTAAGACAGCAATCACGCACAGACACTTCAATCACGCACAGACACGTCAATCACGCACAAACACCTCAATCACGCACAGACACCTCAATCACGCACAGACACCTCAATTGCGCACAGGCATCTCAGTATTACGGCTATAAAAAAATATTTTTCAGGTTGTATCTAGTGAAACTTTACCATACTAACAAAAAATTGAATAAATCTCAGTTTCAAACTCAACAAAGAAAAGAAACCTACAGTAACAAACACTGGTACTGTGCAGCTCTCATACAACTGGAATATAGTATTTTTCTGACAAATTTTGAGAGTTATAATCATAAGGTGCATCACTGATGAATAAAAAGCAAGCAGTAATCGTACGGTAAGAAGGAATAGATGATATGCGGTAAAAGGAATAAATTATGTCCGGTAGAAGGAATAAATGATGTCCGGTAGAAGGAATAAATGATGTCCGGTAAGAAGGAATAAATGATATCGGGTAAGAAGGAATAAATGATATCCGGTAAGAAGGAATAAATGATATCCGGTAAGAAGGAATAAATGATATCCGATAAGAAGGAATAAATGATATCCGGTAAGAAGAAATAAATGATATCCGGTAAGAGGGAATAGATGACATCTTTTGCACTCTAATCTACTTCTCTACAAAAAATGTTGCTAAAAGCTCAGTGAAACAAAATGTAAAAGATAAACTTGATGTTTACATTCTCTATGAAGTTTTCGGCAAAAACATGACAAATTTCACTATATAATAACACACTTTGCTTGCATGGTCCGTCTCTCTGTGATGCTCTTAAGGATTTAGATAGGAGGAAATTCGGTAGGGTATACATGTATTGTAAGCATTGTATTGTGGATACCAAAGACACATCCTTCAATGTGGAAACTCCTTCGCAAAGCCCGCGTCCACTGGCAAATCAAACGAAAAATTTAGCAAAGAACGTGATTTTTTTCGCGTGTGGGTCTACTAGTATTTAATGTGTAGGGCGCAAAACTGAAAGGAGAGATATAGTCTCTACTTCACTCACTCGAACGATGAACACTAGAAAATTTGCTCGAGTTAATGAAACAACATGAATGTTTGAAGGTTGAAAAGCAGCTTAGTGCTCTGATGGAGCAGCGACTGCCAAGGTGACACTCGTTGTCTACGTGAACTAAAAATAAGCTCTGCGTAACTGATAAAAATATAGAGCAGGGGTTCCCAAACTGGGGTACTTGTAGCCCAAGAGGTACATTTGCTTATCTAGAGGGGTACCTTTAATGTTAGTTTAAGTTTCCTAAAAATTTAAAAGTCCTGTTAAAAATTCAGTGGAATTTTATTTTTCTACTGACGACTCTGTCATATATTCAGGGGTACATGCTCATTTGTTGAAATACTCAAGGAGTATTTACCCGTGTTATAGAGCATGCAGCCCCCATACACACTAGAATAGAATAGAATAGAATGAGGCTATAGGAACAAACCTTCGGGCCCATTCTTGGGTCGAATAATTACTTCGATAATTATTCGGTTGTTTACCCAAGTCCCATGCCGTAGTTCTAGCCGCGTCAACCATATCGGCAGCGGGATTCGAACCCGGGTCTTTCCGCTCGCAAGCAGATTCGCTCACCAGTCGACCAAGCTGGTGATAAAGCACTAGCCTCGTTATGTATCTTAACTCTTTCAAGTGTTGTGGTACACTTTTCATACCTCCGAAAAGGTCATGCTTAACCCTTTCAAGTGTGGTGGTACACATTTCATGCCTCCGAAGAGGTCATGTTTAATGCTTGGTGGTACAGAAAGCATAAAACTTTTTAAAATTGAGTTCCTGCGCTGCTCAGCAGCTCAAAATTTGTACCACCATCATAAATGTCAGGGAATGTCCCTATGAATCTATACATTTTTGAACACGTTACACATTTCTTTCCACCAAAATTGTGAGCCTGAATGAGTTGATTAACGTTGTAATTCAAAATTTGAAGAGATTATATCTACAAAAAACGTCAATCAAAATAACGATGCTAACGGCACAATACTAAACATCAGGAAAAAATGCTCTAAAAAACAACAAATAGCGAATTATGCTAATTATGAACATAACGAAATTTGACTAATGAGTACAAATTTAAAATAAAATGCATGCAAGTAAGCAACACAGCAAAGCAACAGAGCAAAGCAACAGAGCAAAGCAACAGAGCAAAGCAACAGAGCAAAGCAACAGAGCAAAGCAACACAGCAAAGCAACACAGCAAAGCAACAGAGCAAAGCAACACAGCAAAACAACACAGCAAAGTAACACATGTACAAGTGATGTACACTGTAATATACACCAGAGCAAGACTCAATACCACAAAAACATGAAGGAGCTGCGACGCCTATATTATTATACAAGAAAATAAATACACTACGACGTAGCGATCCTCTTCAGAGGTTCATATAAAAGGATGAATTAGAGAACAAGGCTCGTTCTCCTAAGAACAGAGATGCTTTATAGCAGGACCACAATTACAAAGATGAACGGGGGAGTGTAGATGTGTGATGACACGCAGCCACACACCACAACTAACACGTTCTCCGTTATGTCTACTTGCGTGTTATTTTGAGATCCAGTTAAGATGGTCAGTTTGAAGCAATAAGCAACGGTTGAGACGGTTAGTTTCGTTAGGACGGTTAGTTTGAAGCAACAAGCAACGCTTGAAACGGTTAGTTTATTATAGTTAGGACGGTTAGTTTGAATCAACAAGCAACGGTTAGGACGGTTAGTTTGAAGCAATAAGCAATGGTTAGGACGGTTAGTTTAGATTAGGAAGGTTAGGTTGAAGCAAGCTACTTGAGTCAACAGCGACTTGGTCGTTATTCACAATTCAGTTGAAACTTTTATCACCAAAATAACATCTGTTATCAGACCTAAATTCTTGGATTAAAAAGCAGTTACCGAGCGTTCATAAAAATACATGAACTTATATATTAGACGTTTAGTTAATTACTGTTATTAAACAATGAATTGTACAGTGAAGTGCATAGATCTGCGTGTGAGAAGATAAAAGTGGTAAAGGCAATTTAAAGGCAATAATTCATTCCAGGCATACGTCAACAGCCAATTCAAAAACCTAATGAATAACAATACTATCAGATGTCTGCCAAGAACGTTACTAATAATACTATCAGATTTAAACCTACACCATAACGAATAACAATACTATCAGCTGCCTAGCAAAAACGTTACGAATAACAATACTATCAGCTGCCTAGCAAAAACGTTACGAATAACAATACTATCAGATGCCTAGCAAAAACGTTACGAATAACAATACTATCAGCTGCCTACCAAAAACGTTACGAATAACAATACTATCAGCTGCCTAGCAAAAACAATACTGGTAAAACGTGTTTTAAAAGTTCGCTTCTAATTAGAGCTTTAAGGGTAGAAATATGAGCCCCTCCATCTTGAGTTGCTGACGTTAACGGGTTGAACGGGTTGACGTTAACGGGTTGACGCTAACGGGTTGACGCTAACGGGTTGACGCTAACGGGTTGACGCTAACGGGTTGACGCTAACGGGTTGACGCTAACGGGTTGACGTTAACGAGTTGAACAGTCAAAAAGCCGTCACTGGTGTCACAATGAACAGTCGCAAGAGTCCCTTGCTCGACGCAGAGACTCGGAAACCCTGCGTATAATTGCAGCATGAGGCAGTCAGAACTGTGACCAAATATTAGTTCTTAAATCTTCAAATAAATCCAGCATGAATTATGTTAAAGAAGATCCGTTTCTAACTCTAGTAGTTACTGACACCGCATTGTGGTTGAACTATTGTGAACTTTATAGTGACACTACACAACTGTCATAATATTAGGAGTTACAGTTACACTACACAACTGTCATAATATTAGGAGTTACAGTTACACTACACAACTGTCATAATATTAGGAGTTACAGTTACACTACACAACTGTTACAATATTAGGAGTTACAGTTACATTACACAACTGTTACAATATTAGGAGTTACAGTTACATTACACAACTGTTACAATATTAGGAGTTCCCTCTACTGATATTTACAGTTGAGTAAAATATTCGGAGTAGAATCAATAATAAAAAACGTCAAAGGCACGAATACTATTATCCCCAATATAATAATATGTCTTAAGGCAATGAATAAAATAGAAAACTATTATCCCCAATATAATAGTATGTCATAAGGCAATGAATAAAATAGAATACTATTATCCCAATATAATAGTATGTCATAAGGCAATGAATAAAATAGAATACTATTATCCCAATATAATAGTATGTCATAAGGCAATGAATAAAATAGAGTAAAATATTGTGATAAGAAAGAGTCGGGAAGTAAATATGCAGGTTACCATCCAAGTCCCACACCGTCTAAAGTTACGGCATCAATCACACACAAGCCTCACCATCACACACACGTGACACTTTGGTTCACATAAGAGAAGCGATGCGAGTTATTGCAGTAACTCAAATTATAAAAACAAAAGCATCAATAACAGAAATTCATGCATGACGTCACCACTACTTCAAAGAACTAAAACAAGTGCAAAATTACAATAACGACCGACGCATACACAAGACTTTACAACAGCAACAAAATAATGAAGTAACTGAAGCACTAACAGTAGCAAAACAAACTTTTTACCAAGTACACAAAAAAGGATATAATTTTATAGCAATCCAATGACTCGTGAAATTTTATGCCTAACTTTATCCCCCCCATAAACTTCCAGTGGATGTCAAAGTTCTCCTTAAACCCCTAACTTTTAAGCTCCTAACTTTAACACCCCCAGCTTTTAAATCCATAACTTTGAAACCCCTAACTTTTAACACGTTGACTCCGAAGTGGTACATATGTGTATCACTTAGGTTAGGTTCTGTAATTTTTCTACATCCTTCTAGTGACTATGCGTACAAAGTGAAGTTTTACACCAATCAAGCAATCGGAGTCAACGTGTTAAGCTCCTAACTTTAACACCCCAGATTTTAAATCCATAACTTTGAAGCCCCTAACGTTTAACCCCCTAACTTAAATTCTAAATTTTAAACCCTAACTTTTAAAACACACTAACAAAATACCTTACTAAAACAATAATAAACGAAACACTTCACGAAGCATCAAACTCGCTGATTGTATTATACATATTTATTTCAGTTAACTCAGCAGCAGTCTAACTCTGTCGCTGAATTAACGTAACTTCCCGTAAATTACGACTAACTATCGTAAATTATACAATAATTGACGGAAATTACCGTTAGTCCGGCTCTCAATGAAAAAGTTCGCCTGGGTCGCACAGAATGCATTCCGAAAGTTGCAGCATCGAAATCATGACGCTGTTTTTCACGTGAATTAACGTGAATTTTTTTAACTAATAAGTGGCAATACGGCACAGCAACGAGGAATTAAAGAGCACACGGTAGACATTTAGACCGAGTAAGTGAATTTTAAATGTTGTTTCTTCGGTTACTTTTGGTTGCTTGGGGGAAAACATTTATTCTGATTTTTTGTAACCACAGGAGGTATACTATGTGTCCATAAAGTCTCTATACCATTTCAACAATTTATTACAAATGTAATTAACACGTTTGTTGCGATTGCCTAGCTGGTGCAAATCTTTACTTTGTACATACAGTCACTAGAAAGCTTTGAAAAAATTACAGAACCTAACCTGAGTGACCCACCGGTGGGCCGCATCGCACCAAACGTATTAATAAGATCCTTTATTCAAATTTGTTCTATTGTATTAAATGTTCATTGAAGTTTTTAATCACATTTTGCATTTGTGTGTCTCAGGGATCCTGTTTGTGAAAGACATCATGTTTTCAGACATCATGAGAGATTTTTATAAGAGACTTTATTGACACCCTGTACATTAATGTGACCACGAATGGACTACGCAAGCAATAATTATGCCAGGATAGCATCAGCTACTCGAAAATATCGTTTCTGCTGGCACTGTGAACACATTCAAAAATCGTCTCCATAAATTTTGGGAAAAGCGCCCATCCAATTCTATAAAGTACTAATTCCATATCTTTCTTAACTCTGAGCCTGTGTGTGTGTGTGAGCGTGTGTTTGCTGTATGTTTGCATGACTGAAATGCTTGGAAGTGCTTCATGTGTACGCACGTGATCGAAATATCAATGTATAATTGAGGTGCATGTGCGTGATTGATGCTTTGACGCTAGACGGTATGGGACTCGAGGCTATCAGCCTGGGAGTTGAAGAAGACCCAGCAGAGTAGTGCTGGCAGAGCAGTGCTGGCAGAGCAGTGCTGGCAGAGCAGTGCTGGCAGAGCAGTGCTGGCAGAGCAGTGC
>VCRD01010685.1:0-11895 GCA_006783055.1 Trinorchestia longiramus | reverse complement strand
ACACGTCTTTGTTGATGTTAGGCCAGACAACTCCCTGTCTGAGCAGGTCCCTCGTTGCTCGTTTCCCTGGGTGGCTGACATCATGGAATTGTGCGAACATCGCTCTTTTGCAGGCTTCAGGAATGTGTGGCCTAGTCTGCCCTGTGGAAACGTCACACCACAATGGTGCCTTGACAAACTCCGTCGGCAGTGGCTGAAGTTGGAGCGAAGTCGCTGACCCTGGTTTCAGCATTTCCTCTAGTTCCTTATCGTCTACTTGGGTACGGATAATCTTTGGGATTATTTTGGCAATCTGTTGTAGTAATTGACTATTCACAGAAATTCGCTCAGCTTTTTTGCTTTTGTCGCTTTACGAAAGTTTAGAAGCGTCTCTATCTTTTGAGGTAAGGGCGCTATCCCTGCTGCTGATACTCTATGGCCAAGAAAGTCTAGTTCTGGCACTCCCAGAATGCATTTCGTCGGATGTTCCTGCAAACCTTCTTCCATCAAGCATCCAAAGAGTTGTCTCACATGCTTCTTGTGCTCTTGTGCTGATGTTGAAGCTATTAATATGACTTTCACGTAACAAGTGACGAAATCCACTTCTCTAGTGATGTGATCCATGTAGCGTCGGAAAGTTTGTGCGGCTTTGCGTAATCTGAAAGGCATGACAGTATATGACGTCATGGAATTGTGAATCACCAGCTTGGTCGACTGGTGAGCGAATCTGCTTGCGAGCGGAAAGACCCGGGTTCGAATCCCGCTGCCAACATGGTTGACGCGGCTAGAAATACGGCATGGGACTTGGGTATACAACCGAATAATTATCGAAGTAATTATCCGACCCAAGAATGGGCCAGAAGGTTCGTTCCTATAGCCTAATTCTATTCTATTCTATTCTATATTCAAATAATCTGAAAGGAGTTTTTATGGCCGTTTTTGGGATGTCTGCTTCTTTCACTGGAATTTGATGATAAGCTCGAACAAGATCTACTTTTGAGAAGATAGTTTTCTTGTGTAACTTGTAGTGAAAATCTTGGCAGTGTGGTACAGGGTATCGGTCCGGCTTGCTAACACTGTTAAGGCCCCTGTAGTCTCCGTAAATCCTCTAAGTTTCCGGCTCTGAAGTTTTTGGCACCATGTGTATGGGTGAAGCCCGAGCGCTCTTCGATGGTCGGACGATGCCTTGACGCATAATCTCGTTGAATTCTTTACGAGCAGCTTGTAGTTTTTCTGGCGACAGCCTCCTTGCTCTTGCATACACAGGGGGTCCGACTGTCTCTATGTGATGTTCTGTTTTTTCCTTTAACGTTGCCATTGTTTTGTACCTCTGATGCTAAAATCTCTGGAAACTCCCTGTTGAGGATGTTGGGAAAATCGGAGGAAGTCTGCTGAATGTGTGTAATGCAGGAACTGGTAGTTCCAATGTGCTCACACGGGATTGACAACCTGCGTTTTTGATTATACAGCCTTGCGCTGTGAGTATTCATATTCAGTTCGTAGTTCCTTAAAAAATCCAGTCCTATGATGGGTTCTTTAACATCAGCGACGGCGAAATCTCTATTGACCAGAACTTTCCGAGACAACCACATATTACGGTTGAGAATTCTGTAAGTTGCGATGGCCGTGTTATTGGCAGCTAAAAGGTCATAAGAATCTTTCTCCGTTGGTTGACTCTTCTCCGGTGGAACTATACTGACTGCAGATCCCGTGTCGATCAGATATCTTGTATTCAATACCGCGTCTTTGAAGAACAGCAAGCTGCCTGTTGTTCTCTTTGCAAAAGATCGGGCGTGTAGAACCTTCCGCAATTGGCGTTTCCCGTAAAATATGCGCATAGAGGAGAGCATTTCCATGCTCTCTCCCCAAAGTTCTGGTGGAAGTAGCACATATGTTCTGTGTTATGGGTTTGAATTGCGTTTGCTTTGCATTAATGGTTTTCTGTTAACGTAATCTGACTACTTACTCCTTATTCAGGAGCCCTTTCCTACCATCTATCATTGTACAATCCTTTTATCAGGTCTTTCACTTCTGCCATTTCTTTTCTCATTTCTTCCAGCTCTGTTCGTAAAGCATCATTCTCCATATTTTGCCGCACCACCTGTACAGAAAAAAGCTTAGTTTTACTTGCTCTGCTAGTTTTTTGTTGGGCTAATACCTGGTCCGCTATTTTTCCATATTCTTCATCCGTTTTCCCGTCGATACTGCTTCTATGAGTGTTTGGCTTTCATCTGATAATTTTGCAAGGTGTATTGACCGTATCACAGACGATGGGAGTTTGGCTTGCCAACTGTTGTTTAAACGATGCATCTCGAGTAGTAATTCCGATGGAGCTCGATCCCCTAACTGCGTCGACATAATTTTTTTAAAGTTTGCTTCTTCGTCATGATGCACAAATTTTTTTGTAGTGTAGCACCTAGAGTTTCAAACGTATTTTCTGCTGGAGGGCTCAACAGTACTTCTTGCACTGCTGCCACAACATGCGTAGGTAGCGCCCCTAGCAGGGCTCCGTACTTTTCTCTATCAGTAAGGTCGTTGATCTGTGCAAGGAAAACTTCGCAGTGCAGGAGCCACGTCTTCATGCCTCCTACGAAAGAGGGAAAACGCGCTTCTCTCTGCGCCATCGCACCTGTTGTGTCACTCTGGGGTCACCAGTTATAGTGATTGTTATAACTCTTCAGTCCCAACCCTCAGACTTCTCTTAGCTCCGAGCCGACAATGAATATATTTTCTAGACTCGGAATAGAATTTCTCTTTTTATTTTGTCTTACTCGGAGTGAGTGTTTGAGGGATAAAGGACCGTTGAGTAACCCAACAGGATAAATGACACAGGGATGAAGTTCGATATATATATATTATGAAGCACCAGAGTAAAGTAATTTGATCTCACTACAATGTGAGCCTCCTGCAATATTTCAACCACAAGTACGTGAGCACGGGCGTAATGGATGCACTTGGTAATGAGTACGATGGGAATCTTGAGTCGAGAATATGTAGAGGCCGATGAGGGGTCTTGGTGAAGATGTTGACTTCTGAAGCGCAGTGTAGAGAGTGTGTCACGCCGAGCACTGCAGCCCCTTTATATAGGGCAGTTGGCCGGGCACTGCTGCCTGAGCGTGACCGCTCATTGATTAATGACAGCTAGCCTTGCTCGGGATTTACTTATTCTGTCCCCACAGCTAGCCTCGTCGTAAGACTCGCTGATAGTGGAGCCATGCGATTCATTACAGACTCACAATGATACAGTATAATGTTCTAAACTGGAATAATAATAAAATAGCCTTATCTAATATATTCAACAGACTGGACCCAGATATAATTCTGGTCAACGAACATTCGGTAACTGATGGCACTAATCAGTTTTTCTATCACAACACTTTTCCAACAAATAAAAGGAGAGAGAGGAACGCAGAGGCAGCCATAACAATTAAAAGAAAAATCCCATATAGATTAGATGACAATTATGAATCTAACATGCTCTCCATTTCAGTTCATCAAATCATAGACAAATTACAATAGCTACTATTCCACTATGAACAAATTACATAAATTACATATATTTCAACCGATTACTAAGGAAAAATCATCCAGTTTATTTGCTATGAGATCTCAATGCTAAAATCCAGTACTCGAAAACAACTATTCAAGTCCCAAAGGAAATCCCAGAGGCGTAAGCCGACTGATTGCACAAGACAAATGCTCATGCATAGGGTCCAACTTTCCCACCTACATATCAAGAAACGCCTCCATAAATAAAGACTTAGTTCTTCTTAATAATAAAACTCATCTTAACATAGTACTTCAACAAGGCCCAGGCACTCCATCAGATTACATTCCAATTATAGCTGTAATATCATCAAACCCCATACAAATTCCGATCAGACACAGGAAATCATTTCATTTTGCTGACCGGAAAAGATACAAAAATCGCTTGGCTAACGTGCAATTACCAGCAAACTCAAATCCCGACTTGGACGAAACTGACAAATAAGTGGAAGCATAAACAAAAAGAACACAAGAGGCAACAGAAATAGCAGTTCCGACAATAAAATTTAGAACAATTCCAGGCGTGCGACAAACGCATGAAATCAGATCGGAGTAAATTCAACTAAATAACACTAAAATATACCTCCATCTGTGGACCCAGTCCTGAACTAAGTTGAAAAATCCAAATTATACGTAAAGAGTTCAATCATATGTACAAACTTGCACACAGTCAAACTTGGGATACAATTGTCTGTAATATGGAACTGGAAACAGATCCCAAAAATTTTTTTTTCAACCATGAAAAGAAACAGTGGAAACAACAATAAGCAATCAACACCATACATCAAACATGAAAACAAAAAACTAGACACCCCAGCAGAAAAAGAGCCACACTTCAGACGTCACTGGCAGCAAATCTATACAGATGAAGATAATGACAGCTTTGACGACCTCATAGAATCTGTAGAAACATACATTGCAGAAAACTACAGGTCAAAAATACCTTATGACACAGGGGACCTCAATAAATTTGATGGAATAAACTTCCCGTTAATTACAATAGAATAATTTAATAGAACACTTAGAAGTTTCAAACAAAAGGCCCCTGAACCAACGGGAATAAGAATTCAATTGAAACTCCTACTAGACTATGCAAAGCAATACTTAATCTACATATTCAATCAATCAATTTCAGCCGGTTATTTTCCAGACAAACTAAAACTAGCCATCATAATGTTACCAAAGTCAGAAATCTCACAGCACCAGGTACAAAACCACAGACCTATATCTCTCCTCGATATACACAGTAAATTGGTAGACAAAATTCTCAATACCAGACTATATGAACAACTACTAGTTCAAGAAAAACTTCACCCAAAACAGCACAGATTCCGACGCAATCTGGGAACTCATACAGCTCTAGCTACCCTACATGAAACAATAGCTATACTTATCAAACAGAGACAAAGCTAATCTAGTAATGAGGGATATTTCATAAGCATTTGATAAAGTATGGACAATAGTACTTAAGTACATACTACTTCAGCTAAATTTGCCACCAATTTACCAGAACACTGTGTGATTTTCTAACAGACAGGACAGCAAAAATCAAGATGAGCAACTTTATTAGATCAGAGTTTGAATTACTTACAGGAGTCCCTCAAGGTTCATGTTTATCACTGGCATTATTTGCATATTACACTCATGACCTCCTTCATCCCCTACCAAATATCGACTACATGTGTTTTGCAGACGACATCACCCAAATTATTTCAGTACCAAAACATCATCATTACCTGGCCTACAATACCAGCTTAGCAATTCAACAAATAAACGAATTCGAAAACAAATGGAAAATCAGAACAAATACAAAAAATTCACAATAATACCAATAAGTAGGCACAACAAATGGGATATAGTTGTGGAGGATACCTATTATCCTTACACGGGTGAGGGGATAGTACTTAGTTTGAATATTAAAACAACAGGATATAATAGTCATGTGAAAGCCAGAACGCATATAGAAAGAAATAATCTACAAACGCTATATGGATTTTTTAACCTATCAGAAAAAACAAAATCAAATTATACATGATAATAGTGCGATCAGCCCTCTTCTATCCGATTATTCCATTACACACCGTGTCAAAATCTGCCCTCACCAAACTGCAAAGAATTCAAAATAAAACCCTAAGATTCATCACGGTATCCCTATGGTCAGATTTCAGAACATCAGAATCACTACATAGACAATGTAAAAAATGTTAGAAGGTTAGAAAAATCACAGGAGCGTGATTACGCTAACCAGGTTTATTTCAATGAACACAGTTTGGTTATGGTACAGACACCAATGTTTACATCGCAACGGCAGGCACAAGAGTGAGACCGGAACCAGGGAACGCGCTGAGACAATGGTTTTCTACCACTAGCTGACTCTAAAAGCATTCTGTTACAAGAGCGTACAAGAGCGAACTGTGTTACATCACAGCGTTACACATTAACCTTAAACATACTAAAGTCGAACACATTCAAGGTGGAACATTTAAACATTCAACAAAAAAACACCTATCAATATCGTATAACCGAAACAAGCAAAACAGATCAGGTCAAATATAGAACAACTAGAACCACAGCTATACACTACTCGCACATTGCCTCCAGACCGGATGAAGCCCCAACGTTACCAACTTAAAAGCTCAAAATTACTCGCAACATCACCGGAACCTGCCCCGTTATACAGATAGACTGCCACACAGAAACAAATACACAGCACCACTGCAATCACTGGCACCCTGCCTTCTCTCCTCAGAACGGAGGAGGGACGCAACTGATACGGCCGAGCTCACCGCGTTGTTACCTGATCTGGGGTTCCAACGTGGGTTAGGCGCTTGGGCGTAACAGGGTGGGCATTTGCAACCCCAGGGACTCGACTGCACTGCTTAAAATAATACATCATATTACTCTCAAGATCCTAAAATAAAATTACAACACATTTACAATTCACATTTATACTATCAGCTTACAAAGCTCTGAGGAGTTTAAAACCAATTAAACACAAAATAGACCTACAACAGACTGTTACCAGCTGATCGTGCATGTATGACATGTGTTTCTCATATCCTATCTGTTTCATTTGCTCCTTCTTTTGTTCTTAGTCACACTCTGTGGCACTCTTAATTTACTTCGCTTCTCTTCTCTTGTTGCATCGCCACGACCACCATCACCACCTACACCACCACGTCTCGGACTCTCTACCAAGCCCTTTCAAAGTCAACATCTCTACCAAGAACTCTTATCACCTGAACAACCCAACTTACAGCCAACAGCAGAGCGAACGAAGTAGAAACCAACCATCCTGTCTGCAGACAGGATGGGATCAAACAACATACGCACTAACAAGAAGTGCACGTACTCCAACTTGCCACGCGCTCCAACTCTATACGTCCCGGCGCCCAGCCGGCAAGATGTCAGTACGCCAGTATTCGACGTCATGTGCCACGCAGAACCAAGAACTAATATCATATTCAAATGCCCCAATACAAAGTATTAAACTCATCCTGCCTTCAGTTGCCTTTTCCTTATCGGGCTCCTCGACGGTCCCTTACTCCCTCAGGCGCTCACTCCGAGTAAGATAAAAATCTTCAACATCCATTCGGAGATAAAAGGTGTCTGAGGGTTGGGACCGAAGAATGATTTTAGAGTGCTCACTATAGTACCACGGGTAAGACTGAAAAAATGCATTTTATTTCATAGATACGTAATTTTATCACTTTTAAACGGAGGCATTTCAACGGATACTATCTGGCCCATGTTATCATTTGATAAAATACAGAAAGGTAGTTCTGTAAACATTAATAAAAAATGTTAATTCAAAATACTATAACTCGTTGTAAATCTTTGATACGTTAATTTTTATAATAATTTCAAAGGAATTAAATCTGTAGTGATCTATCTTATAATCACTCTTCAGCCCCAAACCCTCAGACATCTCTTATCTCCGAGCAGACATTGAATATCTTTATATTACTCGGAATGAGAGCCTGAGGGAGTAGGGGACCGTAGAGGAACCCAATAGGAGAAAAGGCAATTAAAGACAGGATGAGTTTAACAGTGTGTATTTGGATATTTGAATACGATATTAGTTATTGTTTCTTCGTTGGGCACGTCTTGTTGGCAGGGCACCTGGACGTTTAGAGTTGGAGCGCATGGTGAGTTAGAGTACGTGCACTTCTTGTTAGTGCATATGTTGTTAGAGACCATCCTGTCCGTAGACAGGATGGCTGGTTTCAGCTTCCTCTTTTCTGTTGATGGCTGTGTGTTGATTTCTACAAATGATAGGAGCTCTTGGTGGATATGTTGACTTTGGAAGTTCTTGGTGGTGAGTGTGTCGTGGTGGTGGTGGTGGTGGTGATGGGGGTGATGCCAACGAGAGAAGAGAGAAAAATTGAGAGTTTATCACAGAGTGTGACTAAGAACAAAGAAGGAGAAAATGAAACAGATAGTAGGAGATGAAATAAAAGGCATGCTACCCATGCACGTTCAGCTGGTAACAATCTGTTGTAGGTCTATTTTGTGTTTAATTGGTTTTAGACTCTTCAGAGATTCGTAGGCTGATATTATAATGTTAATTACATTTGTGTGGTAGTTTTATTTTAGGATTGTGAGAGTAGTATAATGTCTTGTTTTGAGCAGTGCAGTTGAACCCCTAGGGTCCCAACAGCCCACCCTGTCACGGCCGAGCGCCTTACCCACATTGGAACCCCAGATCAGGAAACAACGCGGCGCGCTCGTCCGTATCATCTGAGTCCTACCTCCCTCCTAAGGAGAGGAGGCAGGGTCCAGTGATTCATTTGTGCTGTATATTTGTTTCTTTGTGGCTTTCTATTTGTAAAACGGTGCAGGTTCCGGTGCTATTGCGAGTAATTTTGAGCTTTTAAATTGGTTATGTTGGTGGTTCATTCGGTCTGGAGGCAATGTGAGGGCAGTGTATAGTTGTGGTTCTAGTTGTTCTATATATGACAAAATCTGTTTTGCTTGTTTGTGTAGTACGATATTGATATATGCTATTTTACATTGTCTATGTAGTGATTCTGATGTTATGAAATCTGACCATAGGGATCCCGTAATGAATCTTTGGGCTTTATTTTGATTTTTTGCAGTTTGGTAAGGGTAGATTTTGACAAGGTGTGTAATGGAATAATCGGATAGAGGAGGGCTAATCTTACTATTGTCATAAATAATTTGATTTTATTTTTCTGGCCGGTTAAAAAATTTATGTAGCTTTTGCAGATTATTTCTTGCTGTAGCATATAGCAAGAAATAACCTACAGAAGCTACATAAATTTTTCTCTTGCTTTCACGTGACTATTACATATCCTGTTGTTTTAATGTTCAGACCTAGTACTTTGCCCTTTCCCGTGTAAGGATAATAGGTATCCTCCACTACTATTTTCCCTTCGTTGTGCCTACTTATTGGTACTATAGTGAATTTTCTTCTATTTATTCTGATTTTCCATTTATTCTTGAATTCATTTATTTGTTGAATGGCTAAACTAGTATTGTGGGCCAGTTAATGATGATGCTTTGGAACTGAGATAATTTGGGTAATGTCATCTGCAAAACATATGTGGTCGGTATTTGGTAGGGGATGACGGAGGTCATGGGTGTAATATGCAAATAATGTTGGGGATAAACATGAACCTTGAGGGACTCCTGTATGTAATTCAAGCTGTAGACCAATAAAGTTGCTTATTCTGATTTTTGCTGTCCTGTCTTTTAGGAAATCACACAATGTTCTGGTAAATATTGGTGGCAAGTTTAGCTGAAGTAGTTTGTATTTAAGTAATATTGTCCATACTTTGTTGAATGCTTTTGAAATATCACTCATTACTATATCATCTTTGTGTTTGTTTGATAAATGTATAGCTATTGTTTCATGTATGGTAGCTAGAGCTGTATGAGTTACCAAATTGCGTCGGAATCCATGTATGTTCCTGTTTTTCTTTTGCTTTTTCTTCCAGTAGCTTGGTTTTGTTTTTAATTATTGTCTTTCTTGTTGAACAGCTCATTGCCATTGTTCCATGATCTTCTTGGCAGTATAGGCATTTTTTGATTGAGGACGTGCAATTTTTCTAGGTTTGATTTCCCGTGCATTCTGAGCATACAGTTAGGTTCGGAGTTGGTCAGTCTTTTGTTGCATGTTGTTTCATTTTATATCAGAAAGCAAATCAAAATGTCAATGAACTTCTCCTTTTGAATATGAGATGGTGCTATTTTTACATGTTCGCGGAGTATTCCATGTTGGACAGCATGACTGGCCATTTTCATAGTTGCAAATTCGATTTTGAAGACGTGTGTACATTGACCAAATTTGATAATTGCCCGCACCTGCAGGTGTGGGTTGCGATGCGTAATTTCCTGTTTGAGCTCGTCTGCTGACTTCCCCCATCTCACAGTCTATTTGCCTGCAGACAACGGACAGTTGAGCTCTAATTTTAGGTCGCAATTTGGCTTCTAGGTAAATGGACGTTAGTGTTGTCGTAGCTTTCTGAGGTAGGAGTTTTTCGGCATAAGATTCAAACTCCGTGAAGGCATCGTAGCCAGACCCTACCTCAATCAGTCCGGTCAGTGGCAATTTTAATTGTTTCTGAATAGTTTAAAAACTGTCGGTTTGTCCGGTGGTTTACTAGGATTAAGGAAGCGCAAAAGCAGCTTCCCAAATTGAAGAATTTCGAAAGTGTTCTATTTACATGTTCCCTAGTGTGATTTAGTCAATGTTCGAAGTGGAAAAGAAAAAGAATTAAGAGAGCAAAAGAGGAAAAAGTTATTTCCCTAACAACCTTTACCTAATGTTTTTTGTTAGCCTACCTAACAGGTGCAGTCTTATCCAGTCAGAAATCATTGCCCTACTTGTAGACACTCCCCTCTACCTTGATAGGGTTTGCCCATACGGTCTGGCCCCTTTCGGTGCAGAGATATCTACTCCTGACTGGCAACACCTTAGACTTAGGAAAATACCGGTTAGTTAGAAAAAGACACAGAAAATGAATAAAAATAGAGATATTTACCAAAGTAATATGGACGGCAATCCAATCACAATCTCCGTAGTTGTTGCTGACGTCTGCGTGACTTCGCTGTGAGAGATCCTCGTACCATGTCATACATCCGTCAGTGTGTCGCCGAGTGTTGTCGCGTCATTATATAGAGCGGTTGGCTGGGCACTGCTGCCTGAGCGTGACCGCTCATTGGTTAATGACAGCTAGCCTCGCTTGGGATTCACTTCTTCTGTCTTGTTCTCTAATTGGTCGGCGATAGCCAGCCTCTCTGTGCTGTGTTCATATCTAGTGATATACCACAAATCTAAATCGTGGAATTCCCAAGGGAACTGTAGTTTTTTATAAAACGAGCGCACAGAAGCTCATCGAATAGAAGTAATGTTCTGTGTGCCATGGGGGCTTATCGCACCACGCCAGACATGTAGGATCATTGAGCTCCTCTAAGAGAAATATGCTGGTAGTGTCTAATGCCAGTAGCTCGAGAAAGGCACGTCCTCTTGCCAAGTCACTCTTGGGGTGACACTGACGTATCACTTTCTCGAGTGTCTTCATTTTGTTTATTTTTCATTCAGTCATTTCGTTTCATTGATATGCTTGCAGTGTTCAATGTTGCTGGCTGCAGCGAGCTTTACCACTCCTCAAACACGGTGCGGCAACATAACTTCTATTTTTTAAACACGGTTTACTTTGAAAAGGGAAATTATGTTGCCGCATTCTGAACTAAAGTTATTGCACTCGAGTGCCGTTACTCAAGCTGGAAATCTTAACTGAGATTTGGTGATGATTGCTTTAGTAGAGCAAGAACTAGTGTTACACACCCTCTGTGTGGTGGCAATAACAACGATGGTGTAATGACGATAGTGTAATAAGGGTGGTGATGATGCCGATAGTGACGACGGTGATGACGACTATGACTGTGTTTACGATGACCGTGTTTTCGATGACCGTGTTGACGATGACCGTTTGACGATGACCGTATTGACGATGACCGTTTGACGATTACCGTATTAACGATGACCACATTAACGATGACCGTGTTGACGATGACTGTGTTGACGTAGGCCATGTTGAGCTTCTGTAGAGGACTGCCGGCTTCTGTGGAAGACTGCCAGATCCAGTGGAAGACTACCAGCTCCTGTGGAGGACTGCCAGCTCCCGTGGAAGACTACCAGTTCCTGTGGAGGATTGCCAGTTCCAGTGGAGTACAGCCAGTTCCTGTGCAGGACTGCCAGTTCCTGTGGAAAACTGCCAGTTCCTGTGCAGGACTGCCAGTTCCTGTGCAGGACTGCCAGTTCCCGTGGAGGAGTGACAGTTCCTGTGAAGGAGTGCCAGTTGCTGTAGAGGAGTACCAGTTCTTGTGGAGGAGTGCCAGTTC
>VCRD01010682.1:0-11904 GCA_006783055.1 Trinorchestia longiramus | reverse complement strand
GACACACGCAAGTGTCTTGAGGTGTGACACACGCAAGTGTCTTGAGATGTGACACACGCAAGTGTCTTGAGATGTGACACACGCAAGTGTCTTGAGGTGTGACACACGCAAGTGTCTTGAGATGTGACACACGCAAGTGTCTTGAGGTGTGAGACACGCAAGTGTCGTGACGCCGGAACAAAGTGGGTGTGTCTTGCTGATGTGTCCAAGACACTCACGCGTCTTAATGCAGGAAGACATGGGTGTGTCTGCAAGTCAACGGACGAAGCAACGGAACAGGAAACAATGTACGGAACTCGAGGCAGACAGAGGGCCTTAAGGAGGCAGACAGAGGGCCTTAAGGAGGCAGACAGAGGGCCTTAAGGAGGCAGACAGAGGGCCTTAAGGAGGCAGTCATTTGATATTAAATGTGTTGTGTTAATACAACACATTTAATATTAAAGTGCATAAGAACATCTACGAGCCACTTTTTTCTTTCTTTATTAGTGCAGTACAACCAATTCTCATTTGGTGAGTGATACTCTTAAAGGACTTTTCATTCATTTCACTCCTCAAGTCTGCTCGGTCATAATGATTTCTCAAAATTTCCAAACAATATTTCGAGAGCAAAGTCATTTCTTTTGTAAAATGTCAAGGAAATTAATTTTAACACATGCTAGCTGCCAATAACAAGTTTGACTTATGATGCTTCATTTTGAAAGATATCAACGACGATAAATTTTTCCTTTACATGTAGATTTGATTGAAGCAAACCTATAGAGAGAGCAAGAAACGCTTTTGGAAAAATGACAATTCTATTGAGCATTGTTTTTTTTGTGACTGCTCCTTTCATTTGAGTGAGTCATTTTATCTCATAAAACCTGGAGGTAAAACCTAGGCACCCCCACACACGCCCTTCCTTCCTTCCTCTACCCAGCAAAATCCAGAGAAGAAAAAGACATCGACAACAAGCTAGCACAATGACCGTGACAAGCTCAGGAAAAACAAGTCTTTAGAGCTCAGCAGCGTCGACAACGTCCTTACCTACCACCAACAACGAAGAAAAATCAAAGACATTCAAAAATTTTTTCCCTTTCCGCCCACTTCTTCTTCCCAAGCGACGACCTCTTCCGTTTGGATGTTGTGTACTAGTCATTACCTGAGGGGGTCGGTCTAGCTTCCGTTTCCGTTCCTTTAAGAAAACTTTTCAATTTAATTGTGTTTAGATGTGTGGTGGGCATAAAATATTCAAGCACAAAAGTAGGACGTGCGATACGTTTGTTTTTACGGATAATTTGCAGGAAAAATGTGAATCTTATAACTGTAAAAGGGTTGAACTTAACATTTGAGCTTAGTTACAGCACTTGAAATTATATAAAATAAATTCTCACAGTAGTCACAGTAGTTGTTCTGAAATATAGTAGACTATAAAAGGTTTTTAGTATACAAAGGCATTTTTAAATTGATTTATGTATTAATTCTAAGTGTACATAAATACATGTATAATGCATTAAGTGGAATAGCATACACAATTTTTCCAACATAGACACTTGAATAACCTAACATGATATACCTACAAAAAACTCCCCTTCAAAACGTATGCACAAATCAATTTTTAATGACATTATTTTGTTATTTCAATGCATATTATACGAAATGAGGCATAATAAATTTAACATATAACTGAGCTACACGCCACTTATAGATAGCGAGCTGAAGTGAAGCAAGCTCGTTCATCTGACAGCTTGGACGTGTGGGCAACACATGAGGCGGTGCCTCAAAACGCGCAGGTTTAGTGAAAGTTTTAGGCTCTTATTATGCTGAGCTTCCTGTACCCTCCTACACCCTCAACCAAAGGGAAATTTGGTCACATGCACAGTTTTCCCACGACTTCCTCGAAATGTGGGATTAACGGCACAATGAATTTTTTCAAAGATTATGGTACACAAAATTGTTTGTTGTGCAGTTTTTACCCGTACCCGGTTTAGAAATTCTACAGTTTAAAAGTGATAAGATTAAAAATCTATGAAATAAAATATATTTTCCAGTTTTACTCGGGGTACTACCAGACCCTGAATACTTTTCATGAACATATACAGAACTTCCATTCTGTATCTTATCTACCGAAAACATGACCTTGTAGGAGAAGAAGGCTAATGACGGAAAAAGTGGCATGTTTTAATCCCGTGTCTTTAGCATTTACAATACAGTGCTTATAATACAGGTATACCTGTTCTGATTTCAGTTCAATAATTTTTCTTCAGTAGTAGATCGGAAGTAACGGGACGGACACATACAGAGAAAAAGATACACTGTGTATGATATAAGTAGATGAGCTCAATATCCATGTGTATTGGAATTATAATTTCCTTGGTAAGTTCAGTGTAAGGTTCAACACACATTAATGCATTAAAAAATTATGTCATTTTTGAGCTGTTTGCTTTCAGAGAATTCCGATTTGTTGAGTCGTGTTGTGTTTGAACAAAGCATAGCCCAAGCCAATTATTGACTTTTACAAGTCTACATAAACCTTAGCCCAACCCAAATATTTATTCTACTATCCCTTCACAAACTTTTAACAAACCTTTCACTAACTTCAAGCAGAACGCAAATTTTTGAAGCACGATCGCATTGGCCGTCTGAACTCGACATGGGAGTCTGCAGCGTGGTTGCTCCCTGTTCACTTCAGCGTCCAGATGTTTGATATGAAATGCCTTAATATTTGAGTATGTCCGTGAAGAAACTTCCTGCCCACTAATGGTAAAGTATTGGTCTCCTAATGGTCAAGCATCGAGTGCATGGAGGCTACGTGATTTAAGTCAATTCCAATGAATGAATAAAAACTTAATTCTTATTAAGTCAACAAACTTCGATTAAACTAATTCGCCTGGAAATGAATAGGTGTGATTGAAAGTTAATCATGTGTCTCTAGTTTGCTGTTACTTCCTGAAGCTTACTTGGGTAAGTCATAGTTTGATGGGTCATAGTTTTTGGTAGGTCATAGTACACTAGGTATCACTTCAGTATGTCATAGCTGGCTACACTTGTTAACTTAAAAAACATGTCCTGAATAATATAATATCATTAATTCTTTTATATGGACGAGGGTATGGTATGACGTCAGAATTTCCCCACGATTTACCTCCTTAACAACGGAATAGTTCACTAGATGGTCAATAAACCAGTCAGGCTCAGCTTTGTTCAACTAGAAATAAGTTTATAGCTCAAAAAGTTGTCTGCTGAGCGCATGCAGCCTTTTGGGATATAAATGATACATACAAGTTTATGTATTGCGTCAATGGTATCTGAGATCATGTATTAAGTAACGAATGCATGTGAGTTCGTACGTGCGTTATGACCAACATGCTGATGTCGTAAATACTTGCACGTGCGTGCTTTAAATTCTATTTCTGGTCACTTGCTGAGAACTCACTAAATTTCAGATGATTTCTGGTACCAAACGCTGATAGCAACGCGACTCAAGTTGACGAATGTTTTGTTTCAAAGCGACGTTTGACAAGAGTGAAATACGAGGAGGATAATAAATACAGACATTTTGGGAGAGCAGTTCATAATCGACAGAACATCTTTTCATTCGAAACAAATGTATGTTTAAAGAATGTATTTAATCATCCTCAACAAAATTTTAACTGATGAGGAGCAGTTTGATAACTACTCTCTTAAAACTCAGCTCTCAAGCTCAAGTGGTTAAGAAGAGTGAGAGGATGGAACGCTCTACTCAAACGAGTTACACGCATCCTGCGTACACTGAAGTGTCCCGTCGTAGTTCATTTATTCAGAATATTAAACAACAGTTGTTTATGTATGTAATTGTTATAATAACAGTGTACTATTATATGTACACATTTCTAAGGCTATCCAAAACAATTTTGAATAATTAAAATGCACAGTAAGTGGCAAATGTTGACATTGGTAATTTTGGTGAATTAAATTGCACAGTATGTCGCATATGTTGACATTGTAAATATAGAAGACACGTCATTGCAAGATAACATCTTCGCTTTATTTTTGTGATCTCAGCACTCCTTTCAATGTCAGAAACAAAAGCCTGACTGTGAAAATAAAAAACATTCATAACATTCATCGAGACTCAGATCACTATTTAAATACTCATACTCATTGTGGCTCATGATTCTGATACTAATTCTCATTCATTTTTACATAAATCTGCGATAAAATTTTGCCAATTCAGCTGTAAATATTAATTGGGGTTGTAATTTTCAATGCAAGTTGGCTTTTTTACTAAATCTTACGTTATATTTACTGTGTCGGAACTGTAAGTAAATGATGCCGTTGGTGTTTATCTGAATAGCTTTAGAAGAATTGAAAGCCTATATGAAAAACTCTAAGTTTACTCAAGGATTGGCTTATTTTTCCACACATTGGCGTAAAAATTTGCCCAATAGTCAACAGAGGTGTACCATAACCGCATGTTGCATACCATAATCAATCATAGTTCTATACCATAATCTCTGGATGAACACCATAATCAACGAATATATATCATAATCGCTGGTTGTATACCATAATCAACGAATATCAATTTGTTAACGAATATATTAACTGAATAACATCGTTAACTTAATAGCGTTCAGGCTGGTTAGGCTTGGGCAGCATATCGAACATCAGAACAAGCAACATTGGTTCAACTTAGCATCTATCTGTAGGATATCGAGTAGTCAGTCTCATCTCCAGCCTTCCTTTCACTACCTTGCCACATTCTTCCTTTTGTCACTGGAGTCACCAGTCTTTTTAAGGACGTCCTCAAAGATGACCTCAATAATCTTAGACCTATTGTCCCTGTCTGAATAGAACTGGACTTTCTCCCACTTAGTGACCACGAACAAGTCCAATTTCGTTAGCGGCCTCAAGTACAATAAAACGAATTATGCTCGTCAATCTGGTTTTCAAGCCAAATAAGTACCTCTCGTATTATTGACTGATATCGTATTTGACATCTCATCGCTGAGTGGTCAGGTTCACCACAAAATATTCTTAGGAAAAATGCGTCCAAACTCCTCGACTGCTTGAGATCAGAAGCTCCAGATGTCAATGCAGGTATTTTTAGATGCGTTACTACATAACAAGCACTGGTTTTGTTGCTGTAATTGGTGGTGCAATTTGTGTGAAGAAAGTGAGAGTGAATGTGTGGCGTAATGGTGTAGTGCACACACACACATTTGTGTCTGTTGGAGCTATGGTGGTGTAGTGCACACTTTTTGAATCTCATAATTTTTGGGGAAAACATTTTGGATCTCAAAATTGTGAGGTAATTTCCTCTCATTATGAAATAAATTATTTCTAGCAAAATAAAAATAAAGTATTTTATGTCTTCTTTATTTTATCCGTCTTATGATATTGTTAAGAAGCATTCAATCTAAAATTGATCTGAAGCGAATGCTTTTATCTTCTTAGTAATTTTAATTCCTTATATAATGCTTGTTGAATTGCATTAAAAATCCTGTGACTTAATTATTGTAGACGGCACTGCGTTAGCTTCAAGTGTCGAAAATGTGAAGGAAAATCAGTATTGTGAGTCATTGGAATAAAAAATATGCTCATGGGAATAATAATAATGGGGCTATGGTAGTAATAATACTATGTTTATGGAAAACTAATAGTAATATGGCTATGGTAATAATAATAGTAATATGGTCATGGGAATAATAATAGTAATATGGTCATGGTAATAATAATAATAATAATATGGTCATGGGAATAATACTAGTAATATGGTCATGGGAATAATAATAATAGAGATACGGGAGTAATGATAATGTGTACATGGGAATAATTAATGTACGCTTGAGCCAAGGGAATGACTTTAATTTTGAATTGTATAAGTGACAGTAATTATCGCAGATTATCTGATTAATAATCATTGTATATTATATGAATAATTGAGTATAATATGTGTCGTAAATTATTGTTAGTTATGTCTCTAATTAAAATCGAGAGCAATTATCTGCTATATATTCCTTGTAATAACATGTATCATGTCATAATTATAGCAATTATGAGTGGAATGTGTTTAGGTTGCCTCATAGCATGAGCTGATGCATTATTTGAGGGCGTATCTAAAATTCGAATCATCCATCGGACACTACTACTACCTCTACAACAAAGCCGCTCCAAATAAAATCCAGTTTGAAACAAATTGATTAGACAATTTTCAGTTACTATCTCAATAATCAAACAATTTCGTTTCATGAATTCTATGAGAGTACTCTGAACCAAGCACTAGTTCTGTTGTCTCTAAACTTGTGCATTTGTACACGTGGTAACGTTTAGATGGAGTAAAAGAGTTATACATAAGCGTTTTCTTCCCTCCAACAGAGTACGTACACGTGCAGCAGCTGTTCCCTCGTCGCTGTCACTGGGCGCTTCATTGTGGTTTTATCTTCTGGCACAGATGAAGGAAAATTAACTTCTCGATATACAACGTCAGTTCATTGTGATTTTTCTTGGTTGCATTCCGAGAACACAGAAATGTTTAATCTTCCACGATAACAGCCTAGTTGAAACCACGGCAGCCTCAACTGCACTTGCTTCAGCTGTGATAGCGCCAGCTGCAATTGCTACTACTGAGTTAGCACCAGCTGCAATTGCTTATTCCTGTGTTATCATAAGCTCTAATTGCTACCACTGAGTTAGCATCAGTTGCAATGGCTACCACTGAGTTAGCATCAGTTGCAATGGCTACTACTAAGTTAACATCAGTTGCAATTGTTACAACTGGTGCAGTTGCTACAGGTGTTTTATCAGCCCCTACGATGTGCTCCCAAATATGGTTTGACTTTCATGGAAGTTCATAGCTGTCATGCACGGCAACCAGTGAAAATGGGCATTTCTTATTATTTTTACACTGTTGCCAGTGGCATTCAATCTGAAGACGTGCAGCTTTTTCTTCGAATGTGCGTTTATCCTAAGACTTTTGGCCTCCAGACTTTGTCACAAAAGTTTCAACAGTGAAAATGGAAGTCGTTCTTCTACTACAGAGTAGATCATCTTGCTCCGCAGTGTACAGGGCTGTTCAACTGAGAATGTATGATATATTTTGTATGCGTGAATTTTCAGTTGTAGCTCATAGTGAAAGAATTAAAGAGTCTTAAAAACTGCTCGTTTGTAATCATCAAGCTACAGCTGTGTTAACTGTCTGAATCAAGTTATAACCGCATCAACTGTATTGATCCAGTTACCACTGCATCAGCTGTAATGCTCCAGTTACAACTGCATCAGCTGTAATGCTCCAGTTACAACTGCATCAACTGTAATGCTCCAGTTACAACTGCATCAACTGTAATGCTCCAGTTACAACTGCATCAACTGTAATACTCCAGTTACAACTGCATCAACTGTAATACTCCAGTTACAACTGCATCAAATTTTTTGGGAGGTCGCGATGCACAAATGCTGGAACATTCCTTATGAAGCTCTAACAGTACTGACCTTACCTAATGTTGAGACTCAACATACGTAATGTTGAAACCCAACATACGTAATGCTGAGACCCAACATACGTAATTCTGAGACCCAAAATACGTAATGTTGAGACCCAACATACGTAATGTTGACACCCAACATACGTAATGCTGAGACCCAACATACGTAATGTTGAGACCCAACATACGTAATGTTGGGACCCAAAAAACGTATTATTAGCGCAATTGGTTCGAATTATTCTGACATTCTCCCACTGCCAAACACATAACAATGTTATTGATTTTGTCTCAAATTCAATTAATTTAAAATTATTTTAAGTCAAAAAGTTTGCAATAATTCTAAATAGCTATGTTTAACTTTGGTCTCTCATTTTAAAGCGTATGTGAAACCGCAATTACCTCATTAAACATTCCCTAACATTCGGACTGCATGATAATTGCATGTTTGACCTCAATTAATTTATTCGGCTTGCTCTAGAGCTTGCAATCTCAATAACTGAACGTTTAACTTATTTATTAATGAGACATTCGTCATAAATGCTATATTATTCAATTACCCCAATGGTGTAACCGTCATTAAGTAAAAAGATATCCACTCTAATTTCCAGCATCTTCAACTATCCAGTCTCCTCAATCAAAAGAAAGAACCCCGATCTCTTCAAAAATCTTTTCGGTTGAAAGTCAACATTGAAAAAAACTTCGCAAAAACATTCTCTCATCCTATTCTCTCCCCCCCCCCCTCCTGAGCTACATGTGTGTCCTTCTGTTGACACTGCTTCTCCCCACAATTAAAATGGGTCAATTTTGCAATATATCAAACAATGAATGAAATGTTATCTGTTTGTACAAACCCGTACCTATTAAATTGGAGTCCTATTCTGGCTGATGTGTTTAAATAATCACGCCAGAAGTCAATCTCAGCCTAAATTAATTGCTTATTTATTTGAAATATTTAAACACAAATTTAGATCATTGGCATGAAAATCACTCAAAGTTAACTTCAATTCTACGAGAAATTCTGAGAAGTTCATTTCTTTTCTTTGTTGAATATGGTAAATAATCCTTCATGTCCATGAGTAACTATGGGTATTATCAAAAAACTCATGTCTACAGTACTGAAAATCAACTTACGAGTTGCACAGCTTCGTCAACGGCGTGTGCCCACAACGTGGGAATATTGAACTTTTCCCTAAGTTTGTAGTGGTAACAAAAAAGTGGCAGGTCTTCCCAATACTCGCATTCAAGTCTAGTACGTGAAGTGCAGATTCCTTTGAGAAATTTACAAGCTTCGCCACAGAAAAAGACAGAGATGCATGTGAGAATTTCGACAATGGAATCGAAAGTATCGATTACCGAATTAAAAGATTACTGGATTTAGGTAAAAAGAGGGCAGGAAGAGCCTCTACAGACAACAGAAGTGACACTGGTTTGTGCCTTTTATAGCGCCAGGATTTATGTAAAAAGTTGTCAACATGGGACGACCGTTGCGGCATTTGTCAGGGTGACAACAGGACAAAGTTTTTGTCTTACGTCGCTCGTAAGAAGATGGTACATATCAATGTATTCTAGCAGCTGATGCAATATCCCGTAGCGATAGTATTGGCTTCATGCATTTACTTCATGTTTTTATATACGAGCTTTTATACACGTAGTACTCAAGTTTTTATTCAACTCTTTCGGTAAAAATTGATATAAATGGCATTACATTTCTAAACACCAGTTTACTGCTCCGAATACTCTTTGCTCCATATTAACAGCTTCGTATGATGTTATCTTAAAGTTTCATATATTATGATAATTAGAGGAAACCTGCAGTTCTCTAAGATTGCTGTCTCTTTAAAGTCATCATTTACTCCCCCTTTCCATATCACTTATACATTTTCATACGAGGATTAAAATTTACAGTATGTACAAGAGACACACAAATATCTTCACTTTAAACAAGGTTTAGTACATCAATGCCAGAATAAAAGCGCAAAATGTATGTGTACTAACACTAAATACAAAAGTAGTGCAGACAGTTGTTCGCATGTATGTATGTAGGTGTATTCGGACATAGTGTAACACAGCGTCAGAGCAATCAACATTTACGTTATAAAAATTTTAAAATTTGGCGCCACGGTGACAAGCGTTGGAGTATAAAGAAAGAAAGCAACTTTCTTCTACTCAGGTACTCATGACGTACACAATGGCGTACAAATTCTTAATATTACCTGAATACTAGTGGTTATGCTTCCAGACACTTTTGGTGTTCGTTCAGTGTCTTGTTGTAGAGACTCGTAGGGAAACGTTGCAAGGATTTGGACGTAAGAGAAAATATCAGCGTATGTCAGTCAGTCAGTCAGTCAGTCAGTCAATCAGTCAGTCAGTCAGTCAGTCTACCTGGTTCATGCGTCACAAGCGGAGAAAATTCAAGGGCCGGGTGCAGATTCGAACCTTCAAAACCAGGGACTTGGTAGCATAAGCAAAGGTTGCTTATCTCTTCGAGTACATACAGTGAAAACAGTTACGGCAGCCTGGAATTAAATTAAGTCCACTAGTGGGACAAAAACACGCGAGCGCTGCAAATAAGACCTTCAGACACAGGCGTTCTGAGACTGCAGAATTTTGTTCACTTGGTAAATGTTATGAAATACGGATAGATTTTGATATTCGTAAGCTCAAGGTGCTCACATGCAGTATTAGATACTGCTCATGCATCACACGTGGTAATTTACGGTGTTGTTTAGGCATCAAATAGAGTGTTGTGCGTTTGAGCAACACGTGGAGTATTGTGTGGTACTTAAGTACCACGTGGAGTATTGAGAGGTGCTTGAGCATCACATTGAGAGACTGAGTTTGAGCAACACGTGTAGTATTGTGTGGTAGTTGCATATTTTTCACGAAACAAACAGGTTACCGAGGTTGCCTGTGTGAGCAGCCGTTTACCGACGCTCTTTAAACAGACGTCATTTTTATTCTTATTTAAAGCAACGCACTGCAGTTGTAGGGGTGCCTGTTGTCACGCTCAATCCTATGCATTTTTGCGTGCTGTGTGAAGCTATGATGGATTTTTCCCTCGTTCCAGAGAAAAGTTCCCCACGTGCCAGCGCTAAACGGGTTCGTAGCTCTCTATCTTTCAATTCCCTCCTGTCGGGCATTTTTAGACGATTGAGGAGATGTAGAATGTTAGGAAAGTCATTGGCAACTTATATCTGGGCTAACAGACACGCTTTAATTTGAAATGCAGGCGGTAAATGTGAGCAGGAATTTTAAATAAAGTTGAAAGGGGTCTTCCTTTGCATCAGTACTGACTTAGATCCGTGTTATTTTGTAATTAAAACTTCGTTTCTTAAACGTAAAATATATACATAATTAGTAGATGCACAGGAACTCTCAGAACACTACAGTAGACTGTTTTACTGAGTGTTCTACTGACTGTTTGCCACAATCCAACACTGATTGCTGTGTACAATCCAACACTGATTCTTGCACATAATCCAACACTGATTGTTGCGCACAATCCAACACTGATTCTTGCTCACAATCCTACACTGATTGTTGCGCACAATCTAACACTGATTGTTGCGCACAATCCAACACTGATTGTTGCGCACAATCCAACACTGATTGCTACACACAATCCAACACTGGTTGTTGCGCACAATCCAACACTGATTGTTGCCCACAATCCAACACTGATTGTTGCGCACAATCCAACACTGATTGTTGCGCACAATCCAACACTGATTGCACTGTTCTGTGCTGACAGAGTGATGGTCATCCACCACAGCCCAGTGCCGCCCTCTTCAAATGTACTGGTTGGGTTCAATGAAATAAATCAGAGTCCATCAGAAAACTGCTCTACAAGATACTAATTAAATTAAATTTTGATTGAGGATCAATAAATTACACGACCTTGAAAAAGTAGGAATGCCAGTATTACAACGTGACGATTCTTTCAATAAGACGATTGATTAGACAGTTGCATTTCCACTACTCATTCAGGCTTTGTGTTTTGCTGCAGAAACACTTAAGATACTTCAAGTTAATGAGGTCAATTGTGATCGTAAAGAAATCAAACCATCTTCACGCCTAAACGTTTCCTAATAAATTTTTTTAGAGTATGATAATATGGTCTAAAACTAACTGCACACATCACGTAGTTGGAAGCAAGCCAAGAATAACTGATAACTGCATTGTAATCTGTAACGGGTGAACTGACGTCTCATTCAAGTTACTGAACGATCAACACAGTAATTATTTCTTGATGGTATCCAGCAATTGAACAATTGACTGAGGGGTAAAGATTAAAAATATGTTTACCAAAACAAATATCGATTAGCAAAACCCAACACTCGTACATAACACGCCCTCCTCACGTGCGCGTGTGCACGTGGAGATGATGCACGGCACGCACATTTTTCCAGTTTCAGACACGCACGTTGCATTCATGCATGCCATAAAATTCTGCATCTCACGT
>VCRD01010679.1:0-11909 GCA_006783055.1 Trinorchestia longiramus | reverse complement strand
ATCAGTTACCTTCCAACCACACGTGTTTTCTATCAGGTACCCGAAAGATTTCGTGCGGATTTGACAGGCGCTTATGTAATAAGACTTAAATAAACCAATAATACAGCATCATTTGATGGTGCTCCAAAAGTTTCAGTGAGCCTGTAGACCCAATAAATATCAACACCTTTCTCAATACGATGTAATTTCAATAAAGAAATGAAATAAAATGTTAAAATATATTACAGAATTATCTTTTCTACGAGTTTGAACTAAGAATGACGATTTCCGTCATTGCAAAATAAATATGAGGGTGCTCCAAAAAGTTCGTGGAAAATGGACATAACTGAAAATTATATGAAAAGAATATGATGTCAATGCACTAGAACGTTCCTGTACCAACGTGTTCTAACATGAACCCTTAAATGAATGTTACAACGCGGTGCCGCCATTTGCAAGGCAGTAACCGTTCAAGCAACATGGCATCTGCCAAAATCGAGGCCAGGACAAACATCGAATTAATGGTGAAGCTAGGGTGGAAGAACAACCAAATCATTGACTCTCTGGAACAAGTTTATGGTGACAATGCCTCAAAGAAATCGGCAACCTACAAATGGATTAGTCGTTTCAGAAGCGGAAGAAATGAGACTGAAGATGATCCCCGCAGCGGCAGGCCATGCACATCAGTTTGTGTGGAAAACACTGATGCTGTTCGTGACCTCATTGAAAAGGATAGGCGGATAACCACCGAATCAGTAGCAGATACACTCAACATCTCCGTGGGTTCTGCACACACAATTCTAGTGGACAGTTTGGGACTGAGCAAGCTCTCCGCTCGATGGGTTCCTAGGCTGTTGCGCCCAGATCAGCAGGAATCAAGGGCAGACCCTTATAGCCCCGACTTAGCCCCATCCGACTTCTTTTTATTTCCAAATCTGAAAAAGTCATTGAAAGGTACCCAGTTTCCATCAGTTGAAGCAGTAAAAAGAGCTGCCATGACATGTTTCAAATCGCATGACTCTCAGTTTTACACAGATGGACATACAGGCTGGTGTCAGCGTTTGCAGAAATGTATTGACCTAGATGGAGCATGTGTTGAAAAAAAATTGACTTTCACCGTTTTTTCAAACTGTCCTTTTTCCACGAACTGTTTGAAAGCTTTTTCCACAAAGTTTTTGAAGCCCCCTCGTATGTGCAATCATTGGAGGATAATCACTTTGTAATTGTTCGGCATATAATTAGTTGAAGAAGTTTTCTTCAAGAAATCAATCACTTGAAAATTGTCTCCGATCAGGAAAGTTAAAAAAGATTGATGACGAAAACATGAATCTGTTCGATTCCTTTACAAGAGTTCAGTGCTAGTGAAGATAGTGTTCGATAGTACTTGCAATGAATGGAAAAACATATTCATGAATGAAAAGATGCCATTTGAATTCAAGGATGGAAGAAAGGACCAACAAGTAGAGTTATACACGTTGCTTCTTCCATGACAGATAAAAAAAGTACTTAAACATTTTCTTGACATTTGATGAACAAAAACTGTTGTGATAAGAGGGGTTCAAGAATAAAATTATCTCCAACTAAACCACGACCATGAATGGATGAAAATACAATTTCATAAAAATATCACACGTGTGTACTGAAATATAAATGCCACTGGGCATTAAGAACTGCTAATACGAGGAACAACAATCAATGGTTCGGTATACGTTTCTCAGTAGGACAGTATCTCAGATGAAATTATGAGTTAAAATTTTGATTAAAGCTGGGAATTGCTAGGGTATAGTTTTCCTTCAAAATGAAGCCTGAAAACACATTGCTCGTCTTGTATAGCGAAATATGTATCATTAGTCTTGGTTGAGAACTTATACCTAGCCTTGGCTATTCTCCTAGCATGTTTCGTACTTATCACAGCCTCTTTTGTCTTTGTATCATTTCAAGCGTAAGAAAAAACTCATTAGAGTAAATGCCAAGATGTGGGACTTCAAATTGATTTTGCATCAAAACTTGCAGAGCTTCATGAAAGACATATTCTTAAACTGGTCAATCGCTGGATAAATATAACGAATATCAGTGGCAAATCGCTAAATTCGTTAAACATGGATAACCATCAGTTTCATTGTTTTATTGAATTTCCTCAAGTATTCAAGAAACCACGCTAATGTTTTTAGAACTTCATATCCTTTCAAATAGCGCAAATCAGTTTTAAATTATTAACCGCGTTCTGACAGCATTCGGACACGTCACACTAATCGGAATTTAAATTCTAAAATGTGTGAATTTAATGTTCTTATTTCAACTTGAAAAGCAAAATTCCAATGAAAATATACTTTAAGTACTTGTGTTTTCCATTGGGAATATTTGATCATAAGAATTGATGTGTTTAAAAATATATCGTACTCAGATGAGATTTAACTCACAAAAATCAACTGAAGAAAATGAATGTCGTGATATTCTTATGAGGTTCTCTTTTTATGGAAACAATCGTCTGCGAGTACGATATGAAGATTCACATCTTCTGAAAGTATATTTTTTACTTCACAGAAAAAGAATTTTATTTAATAGACTATCGTTTACTTTCATTTTTATGTCTTGTTAATTAACAATGATGTTACTGCTCCACAAACGTATCAAATTCTCACGAATGATATCATCTAAAAAATTAGTTTGTATTACACTAGTTTGTATCTAGCTATTACATGCCAGTTTAAGAAGATTTTACTCCTTCTATATATAAGTCCAACTTTTACCATGTACTTTAACGAAACAAAATTAAACATCAACTGAAACCGAAAATACCAACTAAATAATTGGACACTAAAAAATACTAGACGGCAACGTCCAAAGCCCCCAGCCAAAAATGCACGAAATACAACCGATTGCGTCAACCTTATCCCACAATATCCTAGCCGTCAATGGGAAGTTGTTATATCTAAATTGAAGACAACTCTTTCTGAAAACCTCATTGAACGGATAAATCTAGCGCAATGTCGGTAAACTTTGCGAATTCCCAAGGGTAGTGGCTCTATTATCAATATAAAAACTGCAACCAGAATTCCAAATTAAATAAGTGACATATAAAATAGAAACATGTACTACAACTCACCATCCATTCGCAGCAAAAACATCATAATAGTACTCGTATACAGGAACCCAACCTATCCAGCAATCGAAAACAATGAACTCTAGTGTTTATTTGAAAATATTCTCAGTACTCAAAGCGAAGAACTAATAGGAGACTTCAATTTTACCTACATAAACTGGACTACTCATCAAAGTCGAGCACCTGGATCTAAGTTTACTGATTTGTTATATGCAAATTCCGTACAGCAGAATGCCAACAAACCGATTAAACAAAGCAATAATCTTGTTGTCACCTCGTCGTGACAACTACTCGCATCAAAATAATTATAATACAAGTTACAGAAACGTTCGGTGATCACAAAATGACACACTTTGCGCGTCAAGTCCATGACCCTAACGATAGGATTCAACTAAGGACTACTGTTAACAGGACGTGCACGACCATATAGTGGACTACGCTAGCGGAGGCCATTACATTCTTAGTATGATAACATTTTATATTGGGCAAATTGATCAAAAATTACTTCTTCAAATCAATAGAAGAGATAATAAGGTTTTACAGTGAATTTTAAATCGTTTAAAGCACTATAATGCTTTGAAATACAAATTTTAGCCGGGCACAACATGTATTATTTGAGATTAGTTGCCCTCTTATAGAAAGCCTAGTTGCTGCAGTTTTAAATTTTATAAAATGGATTATAGTTAAAAAAATAAACATACAAACATTCACGCAAATAAACAAAGAGACATAGAAGCCAAAACCTACCAAACTGTAGCGATTAGTCAGCCAACCACGCCTTGTTTACAGAGGTCTGAAGGACTGCATTCTCCTGCTGGTTTTTTCTAGGTTATGGAGCCCATTCAACAGAACATTTGCCAGATGACGGAACATCTAGGGGTAATGTTTGTTTACAAAGCTTATTGCTAATTATATGTATTAAAAATGTCGAAGAAGTGTGGGTTGTGAACTGTCAGGCTAATTACAATAAGGAGAACAGGCACCGCGTGTTTTCGCCTGCCGAAAGAGCAGTCTGAGAGATAGAAGTGGCTCGATGTTCTTCTACCTCGTGATATCTTTGTTGTTAAGCCAGACAAGTATTTCACTTGTGAGATACACTGGGGTGCTGGCCCACCTTTGATCAAATTGTGTGGTGGTTCTATGTGATCTGGAATCCCTCCCAGTATCTTCAATGTGCCTGCTTCATGTCTGCCACCTCCGAAACCTGCACCTCGCCTGGCGAAAGTTGAAGACCAACAACTGAGGTATTTTCTTCAGAAGGGTAAGATTACTTCATTTTATGCTTTCAAACCTGAACGTAACCTACAGAAGCAGTACAAAAATTTGATTCTTTCAAAATCGAAAGAAAGGCTTGTGTGTTTGTTCATGATCAACAACTTCAGTTAGTGCAGCCTGTCTGTAATTGTCGAAAACACTCCCACTTTGTGTTCCCCACTGACGTTCAGTGCATTCAAGAACAACTTTAGGGTACCACTGTTTAAAAACGTTGGCTCCGAAGTGGTACGTATGTGTACCACTGAGGTTAGGTTCTGTAATTTTTTCAGATCCTTCTATTGACTATGCGTACAAAGTGACGATTTACACCAATCAGGCAATCGGAGGCAACGTGTTAAGACACTTCATCCCAACAATGGTTTGAGATCGTATACTCAGTTCGATGAAACCGTGCGCTTGGCAATGAACTATGAAATCCCGTTTCACAAAACGATCCAAAATGTTGTCATTCTTCTTCAAGCTCACACGTCAGCCTGTATCGACACCGAGAAGGAGAAGAAGTTGGTATTTTCGACTCGTCAGTCGGAACTTTTATTGCAGAAGCAGTTTTCCATGAGTGATTATTGTTTTGCTTTTCAATCATACCTAAAGTTCAATTATGAACAGCTCAGAGACTTTTTGGTGCTGCCATACAAACGCAAGCTGCAGTACATCACTTGATCTATTGACAAAGACCAAGTGTTGAGGGAAACATTTGACAAAGCCCAGACACTGCATCAGAAGAATGTGTTTCTCTTGATAGATGAAGTACAGATTCGCCCAACTATTTCATCTTCTGGTGGGGTGGTGAATTGCATGGCTGAGAACAACCGAGACTGCATGGCCACTTCTATGCTGTGTGTCATGATGAAGTCCCTGCACAAACGACCTAATCTGAAGATTTCTATGACACCCGTCCACAAGCTGACGGCAGCATACCAGCTTGAACATGTGAAGGAGGCTGCAGCAGCTGTTGAGAGGGCAGGTGGGCGTGTCATCGGGTCGATCACAGACAACCACAAGGTGAACCAACAGTATTGTAATATATTTGAATGGCTGGGTGATAACAGTGCCAAAGCCTAGTATCCTCTTCACAACGAGGGTGTCTGATTTCTCCTTTTTAATACAGTACATCTGCTAAAGTGCAACTGCAACAAATGCATCAGTGAGAAAGGCCAGAAGATCAGTCTTGACAATGAAACAACGGCATCATTTGCAGACGTCAAAGAACTGTAGCAGTCAGAGAAAGGCAGTATTCTGACGATTACTACACTCACTCAATTTGCCGTCAACCTTTCATGACTTCAACTACAAAATTTGCAGTATGTCTTGAAAGTTTTCAATGACAAGGTTGAGACTTCATTGAAACTCAGAGGATGCTGTGTCACTGCCAAGTTCATCCAAATCATCCTTAACTGGTGGAATGTATTTAATGTGGCTGCAAAGGGGCAATACCAACGGAGGAACGATCCATATCGAGCTGTTCAGGTTCTCCAGTCAACCAACCTGCAAACTTTCCTGAGGATTTTCCAGGAGGCTGCTTCAGGACATGGAGCAAGTCAAATCCAGTGCCTTGCCCATGACAAGAAGTCACTAGTGCAGACTACGCAGGGACTGCTTGCCGTTTGCTGCTTTTTGTTCAGAAACGCAGACTTCCAGTATGTTCTGCTGCGTGAGATCCAAATTGACCGGCTTGAGGAGGAGTTCTCAGTCTACCATCAATCAACTAATGCAAACTCTTTCATGACCACTGGGGATGTGTTCTCCGCGTGCAAGCATCGCCTCACAAGATATGCTGACACAAACCTCCTGTCCACTGATGTCCAGCCTCAGTCAAAGGAACATACCTGCTTGAAGACTACCATTGACCTAGAGGATGCAGCCTATATTGAGAGGTACACCACAGATGTGACACTGACTATGAGAGAAGAGTGTAGTGCAGCCTATGTGGCGACGTAGTTTCATATGAAGTGTGCAGACGATATGTCCTTTGGCACCAAAAAACTTCTTGTAACCAGTGACGTAAAGAACTTTATTGAGACAGTGTCCAGAGGTTACCTGGCGACTCCACATGTGTGCACTTTTCATCTTGTCAGATGTGGACTGTATTTCATCAAGGAAGCCCGTCACCGTGCCTGCTGCCAGAAAATACTGTTGCAGATCTTGTCGACACTAGCCAGCTTCAGTGGAATTGACATTGACTGTCCCAAAATGTTCCATCGTCTGAAAAATGTTCTCTTGAATAAACTCCACAACCCAGAGAAAGACCAGCAGAAGAATGCAGTCCTTCTTCAGACCTCTGTAAGGAAGGCCCGGTTGGCCGACTAATTGCTGAAGTTTGGTAGGTTTTTGTTTCTATGTATGTTTGTTTATTTGCGTGAATGTTTGTATGTTTGTTTGGTTGTATTGGAAAAGGCCTGTCGCGAATTTTGCACGCCACAGAGTTCACGATACTTCATGGGTAAAAAGTGAAGGTTATTTAATCTTATTTATTTACTTTAAGTCTAGGAGCAATTTAATATTTTTACATTTGAGTAATTTAATTATCTAATTTTGATGATTTGACCGTCAACAAAAAAAAAATAGTTAGTGTTTCAAGCCGTTCCTCCAATAAACCTGGCGTCTCTTCAAGAATAATAAGATGAAGTTCAATTGAGGTCAGAGAGCCAGAATACAAATATACAACTCGAGAGAACGGTTAGTCTCAGCATCCCCACGCTCGAGTCCGTCGGTCCTTGGGGTCTAGAGCCGGAATGTCAGCTCTCACCAGCCGAACCACGCTCAATCTTAATCTTAAGTAGCGTCTGCAGAACACCAGTGGCAAAGGGCACCGATGATCCGTTCTCCCAGGCTGCTGACTCACGACCTTGGGCTCCCACTTCTTCCTGCCGCTAAATAATAGATTATGAGATTTACAGAATGCCGGGTAAATGTTAAAATTAATGCCAATTGTAGTTCAGGGACCTAACTGTAGGCAAGCAACCTACCATTGACAGCGAGGACTGCACTAGAAAGAGTTCGCCCGTCGCTGTCCCAAAGCTGGTAGCAACCCCGAATGTATTTGTACTGTTGAAATTAACGAATCAATTACTCTGTAATGATGGACTTAGCAAGAAGTATTTCAGTATGGTGATATTTCAGTTAACTTTCAAATGCTTGATACAAGCCTAAAAGATACGTGCTCTTTCAGTGTTTCCATCGGAAACTGCTAGGCGTGTTAGAATTTAAAGATAGTTGAAAATAGTTAAAGAAGCGTACTCCACATTAAATAGTAAAGAATAGTAGTAGTTTTAAGTTTAGGAAGGAAGAGGAAAAGGAAATTTTAATTTGCAGAGTAGAATTCAGAGTTGAGAGTCTTTTCAGACCCTCATTATTAGACGAATTCACTCGAATTTAAGTAATTTTTAATTTTAAAGTTAGACAACAGTCTAATTTTAAGTTAGTTTTTTAGAGGTCTAGATAGACCAGTTAAAATATGGAGTACGCATCAGACAATTGGTGCTAGATTGCACAACAAAAGAAAATGAAAGAAATTCTATTAAAAAAAACAAAATATAGGCAGGGAAAAGCAAGGAAGAAGTAGAACGTCACGTCTATCGACGATGGAGCAGGAACAACTTCCACCACAGTACGCCACCCGACGACTCCGCTTCAAACTGCAGCGAAACTTGTAGTCTGAACAAGTGCAATACATAATTGGGCGGTTTGGGACCGGATGGAACTTCAGAACGTGACGGCGCTGAGACCCTTTAAAAATAAAATGATCCCAGTACTAATGCCTCTTCAATAGTAATGCCCTCTTTTCAATCACCCGACTCTCCCTATATTGGTTCTTTCTCTACTTATTCTTAGTTCCCTGTATGATAACAGTAATTCGGAAGCTACATTACTCCTATCGAAAGTGAAAATTTCGATAGGCCTAACTATAATCCATTTTGTAAAATTTAATACTGCAGCGACTCGGCTTTCTGTAAGGTGGCCACTAAGCTCATAAAATAAAACATGTGTCCGCAAAAATTGCCATTTCAAGGTATTACACTGCTTTAAACGATTTAAAATTTGCTATAAAACCTTATTATCCCTTTGTTGGTTTCAAAGAAATAATTTTTGATCAATTTGTTCAATAGAAAATGTTATGTTAGTAAGAACGCAATCGCCTCCGCTACCGTAGTTCACTATACATATAGCTGTGCACGCCCTGTTTACAATAGTCCTAGGATTCAGCTCAAAAAAACTCTAAATAACAAAAGGGCAAATTTTGAAATGACGAAAGAGGAGCTCAGAAATTTCGACTGTGAAATTCAAATGAAGGTGAAAAAACGCCGAGGAATGATACAGAAAGGAAAATTCACTACCGCAGCAGAGCACCATATCCAAACAAAGAGAATCAGTCTAGCCAATAAGCCTCTGTGATTTTCATTAGAAACTAAGCGCCTTACGAATGCCAGACAACAGTCATAAAAAGTCTTAGCAGGCACCAAACTGTACTGTATCGTCATGAGCACATCGGCACCTCTAGAGTCGTCCAGCGAACCATAAGGCACATGGCGTGAAATAAAGAAAGTACAGTGGCAGCACGAGCAAAAACTAACCTGAAGAGCTTTCACAAATTCACAAATGACGGACAACTCGAACGATATACTATTAAACCACTGAATAAACTTGATTGTTCGACTCAAACGGGCAACAAGAGCAAAGCTGGAATTCTAAGTCATTCTTTAATTCAGTATTCACTCGTCAAGACTTAACAGAAATCCTGCAACCTCACACCTTAAGCCCCGAATAATCCTGATATATGGCATATTCACAAAAGAAGAGATGGAAAAACAGCTCTTCCATTTGATTTCATATAAATCGATCGGATCCAACGACCTTCCTTTCAGAATACTCATAAAAACAACTGAAATAATTAGCGAACCCTTCACAGATATCTACAATTGATCCCTCGAAACTGGGATTGTTATGGAGGATTTAATCTAAGCAAATTTAACTCGTATTTTCAAAAGGGGAGTCAAACATGTACCCAATAATTCTGGATAAGCCGAAAAAAATTCACATGGCTTCGGTTAAAAATCTTGATTGTCGGGCGACCTTTATCCTGTCTTGCTGCATATCATCCGAAAGCCTGTTAATTTGACCTCAAAACCAAAGTTTTGTTATTGTTGTGGGCTGCAAAACGGCTTGCCAGCAAGATAAACTAGTAGAGGCTTCTTCAATTCTTCGCACGGGAATCAAGTGAGTAAGGTTGCAAATCTGGTCGGGGTGTCCCGTATAACCGTCTACGCGATCAGACGTACTGGCAGTTGTCAAAAGAGTGTTGTGGATCGAGACAGCTTCTGATATGTCATAGAAAGCAGTCTCTTGATGTCCATGCGCCAACACACCAGGAGACTCAGGGTTGGAGCGGCCACAGTTGGACGAGCAATCGCAAAGCTGGAAGACAAGTCTCTTGTCATTGTTCAGAGGCTGCTGCTCACGCCAGCCATCCGCACCAGGTGTTTGGAACGTTGCCAGAAGCTCATGAATGATCTCAATTTGCTCCACCTGGTCGGGTGATCATCTTCTCTGGTCGGGTGATCATCTTCTCAGATGAGAAGACTCGGTGAGAATCATTGAGGCCCGAATATTGAAGCCAAGGCCTGTCACGTTCGCCACCCAAACATCACCGCCTTTAGAGTATTCGCTGACCGGGAGTTGATGACCATGAACACGGACTACTTTGTCAAGATCTGCGAAATTTTCAAAAGCGGTCTCGAAGCTATCATCGCTACTGATGGTGGTTATATTGAATTAAATTGAAGATTAGACTAGTATTTTTATTGCCTGACAATTTTGCTAACTTTGGTCAAGGAGTTTTTGAAGTACCTAGAGCCAAATTTAGATCTAGGGTTTGTTCAGTTTTTTTTCGGCACACCCAGTATTATCCAATAACTCTTATATTTGTACATATATTCGGCTGTGTCTGTTATGATACGAACACAATATTTGTGTCACATAACATCTGAAAGCTCAAAACCGGATTCCTGACACTCAACATGGAATAAGGGATAAACGTAGTCTTTATTCAAACCTTCTCGATATTTTTTGGAAAAGTTAACTACATATACGGCTATACAAACTCTGCACATCTCGTACGAAGCGCATTCAAGGAACAACACCTATGAGGCTTGTTCTCGGGATTGAAACAGATTGAACCACGTTGCGTGTTTTAAAATACGCATGCACTTGTTTTAAATGCGGGACAGAGATGACAGCACTGGATGACACACAGATCTCTAGGGAGAGTGGCGAGAGTGAGGATTGTTTATGATATTAAAATGGTGTGACATTTATGTCTATGTTTCCATTGAACGGCATTCATGTCTAATGCAACGTCACAATCGATGAAATTAAAGTCCGATTGATGCAGTCATTACGTATCAACATTGCCTGGCAACATGCAATGCGTAGAGACTTGTAGTCGTCTGTTAGCTTCCGTGGCACCCACCTGGAGGACATTTTCTGTATTTTTGGGTCTACTTGCAGGACTGTGTGTACAGATCCCAAGAAAATAAAAATTTTGAAAGTGAAATATTACACACTCATTTAGCAATCCTCCCTAAGAACTTTCACCACTCGTTGGATGATGTTGTCAGACTGGCTGGTGCGAGGGAAACGTTCTGCTTTCTTTGAACTGTTGCATTCAAGAACGCACATTAAATACATTCATGACATAATTGCCATGTGTCTCACTCAACTGCAAGGACTTTCAATCTTTGTCTCAATTCTCAGATAGAGAAAACGAATGATTTTACTCTGTTCTTGCACAGAAAACGTCTCCATTCTCAGTGTGAAAAACAATCTCCACTCTCCACGCAGTCCCTAGAATTTTGTGTACTGTACTGCCGTCACTGCTATTACAACGATTACGCGTGTATTATCAAACAAACTGCACGTTCATATCTGTTCCTAGTGAGAGAAAAAACATCGGAGTTGTTTAGCTTGAATACACCTAGCATATCCCCACTTAAGAAAATAATCGACAAAGTGCCCAATGAAACACCAATGACTATGGTGGGAGCACATGGAAACTAGGCCACTGTTCTCGATGGACACAAAACGACGGTCATTCATGTCCAAGTCAGTTATTTGACCCATGTAACATCTGGAGTCCGCCAAGGAACAGTTTATGCCTTTTCCTCTCTATCATCTAAATAGAATAGAATAGAATAGAATAAGGCAATAGGAACGAGCCGTTTGGCCCATTCTTGGTTCAATACCGAAGTCCCATGCCGTCTAAAAGTAAATCCATCAGTCATGCACGTACACCTTAACCACGTAAGTCAATTTAGTCGTGTGTACACATATCACTCACGCACTGGCGTTTATGTCACGAGCATTTATCTCAATCATACATTAACCTTAAGGAGTTAGGGACATAGTTAGTAGGATGTAGTACTGGGGGGTTCGTAATCCAAAATTTATCGAGACGATTTTTGAATGTGTTCATAGTGCCAGCAGAAACTATGTTTTCTGGCAGCTGGTTCCAAGTTGCAGCAATTTTAACGGGAAAAAAGTTCATAGCTTGAGATGT
>VCRD01010667.1:0-11931 GCA_006783055.1 Trinorchestia longiramus | reverse complement strand
AGAGAGAGAGAGAGAGAGAGAGATGAAGATACACCGTGTATTATATAAGTAGGTGTCGTAGTAGGTTTCATAGTAACAAGCGAGAGTTATTTTATCTAAGTTAATCCACTTCAATGTACACCAAACGCCAATGTTTTGTTTTATTTTCAAAGATTTTAGGGTCTTAATTTGTTTTGATATGTCCGTCTCTAACTTTTAAGACTCTGCTGAATATTTTATTTCAATCTCGGCCGTAACCTAATGCTGTGTTCTCTGTTCCATGACGTGCTGGTGTCATCACCGAGGCTAGGGACGAAGAGCTATAGACGTCGAAGGAATCTAAGTTGTCAGGAGCCACAGCCCTGACAACAATAATCAAAACCGAATTGGATCTCTGCCCTAGTTCGGAAATAAACTTTTGAAAATTGTACACTGAGAGATTGCTGGTTTGCAGTGACAGTTTCGAGTTAAAAAAATATATTACATGAATCAGTTTAATTTTAGCTTCACGAGGGCCTTGAACATCAGCCATACTCAAAAAGTCATGGAGATGAACATCACGAATGAGTTTTGAAAACTGATGTAGTGAGTTGCTTAAGTAAATAATTCGGACAGTATATTTTGTTGTCAATTTATGCTTACTAAATCTTGGAATGTTTTTTCATGTTGTAACTTGGATTCATATTTTATTTCTTACTGATCAAGTTTCTGAGAATAAGGAACCTGTGTCAAAATCAGTAGTAATTTTTTTAGCATTTCCGGGAAAAGTTATGCAGTAGCTTTGAATTTGAAGCTTCATAGGTGGCTGTACCTCTAAAAACGCTGACATGATTTCCATTAATATGTTGAAGCTTTTTATTCTATTTGGAATCTCATCATCGACTGCGAGTGTTTTCTGTACACAAATTCCTTTCATCACGAAAAAATTTCTCCGACAAACTATCATTAGAAAAATGGTTCAAATGTCGAGTATAATAATCTCTGAATTCTACGGTAAGTGTGTGATCACTGTTTTCTCCTATCCGTTTGACTTGTAAGCAGTTGACATTGTAGGGTTCAGAGGTAGATCTGTAGCATGTCAGATACCGACTACGAGTGCCGTGCATGGAATGAAAGGCTTGAATCACAAGTTGCTTCTGTAAAAGATAAACTATAGTTGCATTAATTATTTGTAACATAGATAAATAATTTTCTATGTTAGAGTATTTTTCATTCATAAGGTTACGAAGACAATACATAACTACATCTCAATATTAAACATAGATACATACAGCATGCTGAAAATCCTTACTCAAGGCCTAGGCGAGAGCTAACAAGATGAAGTCGATCGTGTATGAATTGAATATTGACACTTTTACTTGTTAGCATAAAGAGTAAACGATGCACTTTGTCATCACTTTGGAAACAAATTTCGAATCAGTGTACATAAATAATTATTCGAAAAAATCCAGCTTATTTAAGTTATAAAAGTATTCACGAACGAAATAAACTTTCTCGAGGAATACAACTCCTTTCATTAGGCTGTAATTACTGGCATTGCAATATGTCGTACATGGTCGTTCTCACATGGTAAACAAAAATAGCAGCTAAGTTTTTTTGTGGGATAGAAAACAGCGCATACTTTTCTCCATCATTCATAAAATTTATTCGATTGGTTTGGAACTCAATTTTAAACAACTAGACTGATGTACGACAGCTATTTCATCTTTTATGAGTGACTCGCAGAAGAGAACTTAGACATCAGTGCTCTGACGGTAGAGAATTTTTTTGACAATTACGAGATCTGCACCGGGTCCTCTGGCCATCGTCCTCAATAAATGAGTCACAGCTTGTGAGGCTATAACTGTTCGGATTACTACACTTTGTTCTTCCTCTAGCGGGAGATTAGGCCGAGTGTAAGAACTCTGGACGCTTATCTGCTGTACTTGAGGTTAAGAACAGAGAATATGCTGATAGACTGACTCTCAAGCGGCTTATAAGTAGGCACTATGAAAATGTAACACAAACGTCCAAGACACCCTACCTCGCCACGGCCTCCCTCCCCTTCCCTGGATTGTGTAACTTTTGGGACTGTGTCTATTTCCCTTACGAGACCGTCTGCTACAAATGCCTGCACTTATAGTAATTTGTGTTTTGATTATTACTTTATTTCTTTTCTCCTCTAATGCTGTAGCTTATGATCCTTAGAATAATTTTTATAGTTCATTTCACATTCGTAGCTAGTTATAGTCATAAGGCTGTTCATTATTTCATTTTACCTGCTTCATGGTATGTAAACATAGTGTCTTTCAGTTCCAGTTAATGAAAAATCTTGTAAATTGTATTTCTTTCATGTCACTATGACATATTTTCCTTTATTCATGAAAATCCCTCAGCCCTGCCACAGTATCCTATTAGAGTTCTTTTCAGATTCTTGCTGTGAAGCAAGCGAAAAAATACTCTTTTTGTAATGACAATACTGGCAATAAAATATGAGTGGAAAACAAGAAAGACAATACATAGGCATATATTTTTTTGAAAGGAACGGACAACATAAAACGACTCAAGACTTGTGGTTAATAAAGGTTAGGCTGGATATTGAAGGGGTTGTCCTGAGGGGAAGCTACCGAGGATGACATCGTCTCTTTGTTTCGTTCATTATATTTTAGGCCAGCAGATCCTGCGTGACCTTTCTCTCTTTGTCTGCTCTTTGGAGTCTACACCAGCTGTACAGGGCGAGGGTGTGGGTCTTTAATTAATCACTGAGAACTGGCAGACACAAGCCTGATGCTGCAGCTTCCTCGGCCTTGCTTGCAGATAAGCTTTCTGCTGGAACTCGGAAGTAAAAAAATGAATAAGTATTCCTGAATTGAGTAAAGCTAATTTTGAACAAAAAACCTGTATGATTTGCCATTTAATCACCTGCATCGCGGATGAGTAGTAACATGGTCTGGAATTAACTCTCTTCTAACTCTCTACGCATGCCTGATCAGGTAAGAGATTCATTTAGAGGGCAGGAGAGGGATTTATTTTATTAGATTTAATCATTCGTTCACATTTTAGCAGTACAAGCAAAATATGCGAGGCTGCCATCATAATTTTACGCTATGCAGGTGATACTGATATCACTACCGGGGCCTGTTCCAAACAGAAAGCAAGCCATGCTAGGCAACAATGGCCGTCCTAGGTTTTATGCAGCTGAAGTTTAATTTTGATGAGGTGCTCTTTACTACCACTTTATAGAAAACGTCACACAGGTAATGCTGCTACCATGACCGAGTCTAGTGCAGCTGTCACTTCTGATCGACGCAATTGATCGTGTTTTTCAAGTCATCGAGTGTAAAAAACGTTACATTAATAAATAGCAGTTATGTTTTGTTAAATCTGTTCACTCTTTATTTTAAATGATGTTTCTTTACATGTATCACAATGTTGAAGTTAGTATCAATTGTTTTTAATCCCTTTCCATAATGAATTCACTCTTTAAATCATGTTGGACCAATATCGCAGGTCGATACAAACACCAATTTTTAGAAAAAATTGTTGTGTCTTTCAAAATACATTGTTGACATAGCAAATAGCCATCCTAAATCCTCACTAAATAATTATAAATTTGAAAAATTGCCGTCTAACATATCTAAATATATTTTTATGCGATATATTAAGCAATGTCACATTAGACTATTAGCGTGAGGCGCACTGTACACTCGAGTCCAGATGTGCAAAAAAAGTTTAGCCATGACAGCTATGCAAATTTAACCCATCCCGTTTAGTGGAATTTCTTCCACTAGGTCAGTCTTTAATATTTTCAATGAATTTATGTAAGGAGGTCTAGCTGTAAAGAACTAACATCAGTTTCCAGGTCCCCACCTATCCTCCATCCTGATAAACTAGTCAGTGCAATCCAGGAAATGCATCATTACAATGGTACCTGATTATTACAATCTGTATAACAACAACCATTTCTTTATAACAAATTGGTTTCTTTTCCTACAAACCCAATTGAAAAGTATTTATTTCCTTCAACTTGTGCTTTTTGTACTAAATTTTTAAAGCTCCATTTATTCAATCAAATATTCTCGTAACCTTTTGCATGCTGTACTAGAAAAGTTGAACCTATCTTTGATGCTGCTGAACTGAGTTTGCCCAGTGGTTAGTTTAAATTTATAGGTACAAAAAGGCGCATGCAAACGATTGCAACCATGACACCTGATGAACCCGTACAGTTTCTTATTTTGTCACCGAGGGTATGAAGTCAATTGCATTAAAACAATTTGTCCAGTGTACAGGGTAGGGCAACAAAGAGTAGACGCAAATTCGAATTTAATTTGCATATTTTTACATATTTATCTCTGGGGCCATGCGAGGTGTCAAGAAGAGAATTGTTTTGTGACTAAACTGAATTACAAATACGCAGGTGCTTCAAATGGAGAAGATGAAAAATTAAATTACGCGCGTGGAATGACAAAATCCTGATAAAAGAATAGGACTTAGCTCTTGATTAGGACCCTAGGGTGTCACAGTGAAGTGCACTTCTTGTGACGTCCCTATGCTCCATATTTGCTTTACATTCACGGGGATATTAAGTACAATATGTGCACACTTAGTAATAAAATGTTGCAAAAAATCAATTGGAAACATAGAAATGCTTAACTTGTAGCATAAAAACAACGGTATACTACATACAGAGATACAGCAGTTACCATGAAATAGTCTGGGTTACCATGGTTACTCGGATTTGTGGGTTGCCGTCTAACATAAGAGACGACAGTTCGAGGGAGACTCTTAAGAGAAAAATACCAACCAAGGGAGCGCCTTTAAGACTAGCTACAACTTCAGATACGATGTAAGTTAGCTTATAGGAGATTTTTCAGTCACTAAGATTTTCAGCTGTCTTTGTGTTTGATGAATATAAAATTATTTGTGGCATCCAATAGCCACAAGACACTATTGATATGTTTATAGATTGTTTGCAATCAATTCATTAACATTATGAGGAGCAATATTAAATTTTTCTTGAGTCAACGGGTTTGATTATTTATGTATTTGAAGAATGTTGTTTAAAATGTTTTTATGCCCAACGATTGGGAACGAGCGCGACTAGGGTATAATAAGTCGCTAGTAATTTTCTTACACTGACTTAAGTGATGTGAGTATGGTAACAGTTACTTCGCATTTCTAATATGAATTGTTTGTTAACAGGGAGGGCCCTTTAATTTGCTGGACAACAACTCGTGAAGACTGGTAGAGCAGGGCTTACTTGTTTACAGTGGCAGCACAGCACGGACCTCTGATGCGTAGGTGCTGGACCTACACAGAGAGTTTGCGGTGCTATGTCAGCGATTGGCTGGACACAATATTAGCAGTTAGCCTGTTGGTAATATACTAAATCAGTCATTTCGAATTCCGTTATTCTCACGTTCATTGAAAAACTGGTGGTGGTGGTCAATGAAATGCAATGCTCTCACGTTCCTATTTGAAGCAAATCGATGGTTTTGTAAAAATTGTGTGGTAAATTAAATGGCTAATCTCAACGTAAATCACCTATTTGACTAAAATTGACTTAGACATGAACAACAAACTCTCAATTTCAAGCCACTGAAGCATATCAGTGTTTCGAATTGGCCGACAAAATTAAAGTCACAACAGTGGCACATGCGTAAAAAATATTATTAGAAATTTATTTGGTGAATTAACGCAATAAGTTCTGTTGTTGTGCCTTCACACTAAGCTAATAATTCTAGAATATGATTCATAGAGCTTTTTGATTTTTTGATTTGCGTGTCAATTAGCGACTTGATGCCTATTCGTATGCAGATACAAAAGCATTGTGTTTATCACTCTACTGACTCATCCCACAAATACTGTTGACTGTTTATTATTCTTGCATAAACAACAAGCTATGATTACTTGAACTCGTGTTAAACTATGGTTCACAATTTATCAGCCAAGAAGTAATTACAAATAACTCATGATTATACTAACTTAAACCATCTTATCATAGATAGTGAATGTTCTTCATAGTCTGTCTTCCTTCATCTATCTACGCTCTTGGATAATGCTCTGTGAGTGACTCTTGAATATTATCAGCTGATTCAAGGATGTTTATCTCGACCTCTTGTGCACATTTATATTGCTCCTATCACAGAGATACTGGACGCTTTGGAACTACGACCAAATGAAGCTTATCGCAGCCTACTTTGTACTGCCGTGAACAAAAATGATGCTAAATGATACTGTTTACAACAAAACCTCTACTTTGAATTAAGAAACTACACAGGTTAGATTATGAGCTATCATCAATTATGCCGGTATTCTGGGCTGGAATAATGCCCTCACTTTAACAATTCTACTTGTTCATATTGCCCCGAGCATTTAGAGAACATTTCATGAAAACAATTCTATCACTATCGCACAATAGCTCTCGAACGTTGTCCATGAGCATTGACAAGATTCTTACGAGCATGTGATCGTATAGGCCAGTTATCGGAGCCATTCAGGGACGTCAAGTGGTCATGTGTAGTAACGATGGTCTTGTGCAAAAGCAGTTCAAGGCTTAGGTGAACACGTGTATGTTGAAATTTAGGTTCATAAAACAATCACAACATGATCAGGGGATCGGAAACGTAAAATCAGAGATTGCAAGATTAGTGTTGATATATTTCATTGATATGAACTTCGATACACATTTTCCATTTCTGAAGTTCGGAATCTTCAAGACTTACGATTTGCAGCCGTTTAAAAATAGCACATACGGGATTTACACATCAACCTTTGGTTTTTAGGTGTCATATTAATTTTTTTTTGTGTGAATAGTTTTTCCTGGTAACGATACGAAAATGAGTAAAAGCTATTTGAAAAAGTAATTCATGTAGTGCTCGGAACAACAATTTGGACAACAATAGTAACATACAAACTCTACTGACGTTTCCTTACCTCTATATCACCAGTTGTGAAAGCCACCACACTCCGGAAACAAGTAGTCAACACCACGATGGCCAAGCATTCATTAATACTTTTAGCATTACTTTTAGTACTGCACAGATTCCCTCGTAGTGCGCTATGCACGCGGCGATGCACTGGCCTGGATGACGACGCTGGAGACTTGATCTTCGTGGGTCATTCCAGCTTTTGCTCTATGGAGCTCGGCTACATGGAGTGCGATTTCCGTTGCAATCATCAGGTACCTCGTTGTGTAGTGTAAGGGAGTAAATATTTCACAAAATAATTTTTAAAAGGTGTCTTATACTAGATTGCATATTATTTATTATAACGTCGTGAATTTGAAAATAATTGAGTTCTTCCTAAGAACACCGACAAATTCCCAAGCATCGAATGACTTTTGACATACTTTTGCATCATACGCCTTCTCAGTCGTAATTTTTTGGTTGTAACTGCGACATTGTACAGTAAGTAATCTTAAGAATAGATTACATTCAAATACATAATTTTATTCACATTAAAGTAAACTATTAAAAGTGAAACAACAGGTACAAGCGTTCCGGTAAAGCTGTTAATCTTTCAGAACAACACACAACATTACAAACCTCACTGTTGCTTTTTGTGAGGCATGATTATACTCAACGCCTGCAGTCACATTTCTCAACAAATGCTCATTGTTATGACAATTTTTAAGGCTGTGTTGGTGGGAGAAGATTATCCTTCAATTCATCCACTGCTGCTGGAGTCAGCGTCTCGGCTCTACATACCCCCCATCTGCGTCAGCTGGGTCATCATCCGCAAGTCTGCCAGGGTTGGGACTTCCAAAGGATCAGTGAGTTGGTCTGAGCGAGTTTGCATGAAGACTTGTTCAATGTAGGACTAGTTTTACTACCAATGTACAGTACACACGCTCTACATATGTCACCTAAGCATTGTTAAAACTTCTGGTATATGCGTGCGATATGCTATTGGGTTGAACTCAATTTCAGTTTATAGTCATATTAGCAGAGAGTCTGAATATGGTATACATTTTCATTTTAAATAGTACAATTGAGTTCAATGGTGGCATGGTCACCTATCTATTTACTTTATTTCACCTTTGGCTGCTGATAGATAGAATGGGTTACAATTTGTTTTCCCAGGCATGTGGTTCTCAAGAAAAGATCTTTTAAAATCAGAACTTTGTTTTCATTAACAGAAGGGTAAATGAAATGAAGCTAAAAGAAAGAGAGGCATTCTAATTGTTTACAGAAAATATTGCTTGTCATATCGTTTGCGAAGTATAACCCATTAAATCATATGCATACTTCATTGATGGAACATATTTACTGTGAAGGAGAGGAAAGGTGCTTTTTTACCCTACCAATTTTCTTCCTCCCCCAGGACGTAAATATATGTTCATCAGAAATGTTAAACTTTCCTTTAAATGCTATTTTGTTTACCCTGTTAATCAGCCTAGGATTATTTTTTCTGCAGGAATTGAGAGTAGGGTACGACGTATCTACTATCATTTCCCAAACTTCCTTCACAATGAAATTTTGATTGAAATGCAGTCATAGAAACCATTGAGGAATTGACATTGACAGATTCACAGTAAATAAATAACTAGTACAAAATAAACTTGGACTTGATGGCAAAGGTTTTTCATTTATGATACGATAAATATGACGACCAATACCTAGTTGTCTAAAGCGATGGTCAGGATTTTTACGTCCACCGCGCTCTTTAGGATTTTGTTTCCCGTTACACCTCAATTATGCTAATTATGATCGTCGTCCGAACTCTGAAATAGTAATCTATGATTCGCATGGAAAATCCCAGCTAATCCCAGTGCAGAAACATTCACATCTTATAAGCATGGGACCAAAGAATACTACAGTTCGAAATTAAAGAAGTTAATCTCCATTGTCAGAACGATACTGTTCTAACCACGATACTATCAAAATGGGCAGAGTATGGTCAATGTGTTTCAGATCGAGCCAAAACGTTTAAAAAAGAAGGTAAACTTAGACTTCGGTATGACTGTACAAAATGAATTCATAAAATATGACGAAAAATTACAATATGATGATAACGTATTGTATACTACTATACCATTATGAGTGACTACGAACCACTTCTCTCCTGCTTTACACGGCATGGGATGAATGCAATAACAACCCAAGAATAAACTAAACAGCTCGTTCCTCTTGCCGTATTCTATTCTATAATCCGTTCTAACTTAATGATCTTGCATTGTTTGGCCAATGGCAAAATAATTATTAGAAGGAAAAAATCTAATTATTTGTTTTTGATTACCCATTCACGTACGGATCTACTAACTATTTGCGAGCATCTAAGGTTATCAGGCCATATTTGTTGGTTTTAAAAGACGTGTAAACATTATTTTCTCGTAAAAACCATACGGAAATATTAATTCTGACCATTTGAGCTGCAAATTGAACCAGGAGTTATTTTGTCACTGCTAACATTTTTTTAATTTTGTGTGGCCTTAGCATAGGATATTTTCAAAGAAAATTGCGGGCTTGTCGAAAACAAGGACGATTCATTTCCTCGCTCATTCTTCTTCATAACACTTATCTATTTCTCACACTATGTCCACCTACAGGTAATATGTTTGACACTTATTTCATTGAAATGCTAGGCTTAGCAGCTACTGTACAGTAAGTGCTCAAAAGTAAGCTCATCATTCATTTTGCGCTCATTATCATGCATCACACAAATTTTTATGTTAGTATTCCTGAAAACAGGCAATAAAGGATCACCAAATGAGTTCATTTTTTCGTTTCCGAGTTATTCACAGGATTAAGAATTTTTTGATTTCATGTTTTTCATATTTCAGGGCGACAACCAACACTGTGGATATTGGTTGAGGTTAGAAGACTCTGAAGCTCACAGTCTGGATTATGGAATAGTCGACCTCTCGGTCAAAGACTCAGTCATTGGATACATCAACTTACCTCGTCTCCGTCAACTGAAGATTCACAACTCATCTGTAGTATCAATTGATCACACTGAAATTCTAATGTACCCTAGTACGATTTCTAAATCATGGATCAAAGACATATTTTTTATGAATATCACAGTGGCTGACTTGAAAATATCAGATACAGTTATAGATACAATTGGACCCGGCAGTATCACTTTCAACGGAATAAATTTGATATTTGAAAACGTGTCGATCCGAAACTTGAAAAACAGAGCAATAAATATGCTATCAGGAAAATTAATAATGAAAAACTGTTCTATTGACAATGTTGCAGAGAATGCCATCGTCGCTGATGACTCAAATATTTTTTTGCACGATGTAACAATTGGACAAATTGAAACACCGGGCTTTAAATTCGATTCTGTAGCTGAAGCTGGATTTACCAATGTGACGGTTGGAGGGCAGCTGATCAAATCTGACTCTAACTACATCCGCTCCCCGGCCATACCTGAAGCTGTAGATGTCGACGAAGAAGTTATCATCACAGGCTTCTCTAACAAATACTGCGAGTTTCGTCTGGGTGTCCTGCACTGCGACTTTCTCGAAGTTAACAAAGTATGTCGAGTCCTAAATACCACGCTATTGAAGATCATTGATTTGTTTTGAAATGATGATAGTCATGCAAATCAGTGTGTTGGTGTTGTTGAATAAGAAGTTATTATTTTAAAAATTAGATAAAAATATTTAGGGGTACGTTATTCCTCTACATGAACTGTAGAATCTTGTTAAAATTTGTTCAACAATGATCAGTGAAGTCGAAAGAAAACTTTTATGATATTGATCAATCTTCCAACTCAAACAGAATCTCACCACTGAATCTTCTGTAATTAAGTCCGACATTTGTACGATTGCCACTGAAATAAAGTACAAACTCCTACAACAAATCCAACCGTACTCGTTTTACTGAACTTCATGAACAAAGTTGCGTATTCATTTATTTGTCAAACACTTGGATAGACGATTTCTTGATTTTGCACTGCTTACGTATTGTTTTAGTTCTGTTTGCCTTACGTAATTACCTGATGCATAATTACCTATTACACTGCATGAGCTAGACACTTAATCTGATCAGCAAATACGTTCTATGACTAGTGTTCACAAAGAATTTACTCGAAAAAACTATTCTAAATAATATCAAGTCTACTCGAATTGAATGTACAGATGTAGAAACTGGAGAAAAATCATTGTACTATGAACTTTCACAAATATAATTAAAGAACTAGATTACCTTGGTGTGTTTCACATTTATTAATTTATTTATTAAATTCTTATTAATTAAATTGCTACTGATAAGGTAAAAGTCAAACTTTACACATTGGTTCAAGCTTGAATAAATGGTTTAATTTGAATTAAAACAAATTCATATCTAAGCTTATGAATCACTGGAGAACATTTCATTCACTAACGAAGTACTAAGATAAATTCTAAATTCATTTTGAAAGAAGTATCGGAATGAGCTTCAAAGCTAGGACACATTTGTACATAAAAACATTCTTTGGCCCAGCATTAATTAACGCTCATTTTAACAAATTTAGCCTCATTTACTATTCCGAATTATATACAATTTTTACTTGTATTCGACTGATATTCACACACGCACATATGTGTATATACGACCATGACATTAATTTTTCCCCATCTGGTTCTGAATGCATACTCGTACCTCTCAATGGAACAGTAAGCTCCCTTGTTAAGTTCATTATATTAAGAGTCCCTGACACCACTGAATTTTTACATTTGTCCGAGCGTGCACACAATTTTTAAGTAACCAATGAGGCCCAAGAAAGAATTCACTGTTTTAGTTAGTACAGACAACAAAAACAAATCGAAAATGGATCTTTCACAGAATAAAAACGTTCTAATTTCTGCGGGGAAAAATGCTCAAACTTCGATCAGTCTTATATAAATTTATAGGTTGTCACGCTCAGCGAAAAAACCGTTGACATCGAGATGAAGTGGGTGTGCTATCAATTCAAGTTTATTTGAACAACTATTTTTGTATTTTTTACGTGGATTTGACATGATAATGTGCCAACTGAGAC
>VCRD01010665.1:0-11936 GCA_006783055.1 Trinorchestia longiramus | reverse complement strand
ACTATAGCTACATTTTTAAAAGATCTAATTCTCAAAGGGAAAAATTTTAAATGCGAATAACAAAACTTACCTTTGAATTTGGTTTTAAATTTTTAGTGCTGGTTGTTTCCACTTGCTGTTATTAGTGTGAAACGTGTGCTTGGTGCTGTTTTGCAACCTCTTCAATGCTTGGGCGTACATGGGATAAGCACACTCGCATTTCTTCCTCAGTGGAGCGTAGTCTTTCTCTCTTATTTTTATATTGTGGAATGTAGAAAACTCTAATTCACACAGATAAGAAGTGGAAAATTGCAAGGTGAATGCCAGAGCTTTCTCTGATAAGGCTGGGTATTCTTTTTTTGTGGAAATCCAAAAGGTATCGATAGGGACCGCAGAATGTTTTATTTTCAAGCTGCAGTCGCTTGAAATATTTGCTAATTCTTCTTCTTCATGGAATTGAAATTCTTCATTATGAGGAAAATCAATGAACGGATTTCGAATCCAGCCGTATTTCTCTGTGTTCAATGACGGAAAATAAGGGTTAATGCTTTCTCCGAGTGCAGACAAATGTTTTTCTATAATAGGGATCATTTTCTTTTTGCAGTAGTTATGAATTGTAGATATATCAGTTTCACCTTTTTCGACTCTGACTTTCCAAATATCAATTTTCTTTTTGAGAGATACCAATTTATCCGTTGAGGTGAGGATATTTTCATTTCGGCTTTGCATGCTACTGTTAACGGTATTAAGATGACAGAATATGTCTGTCACATATTCCATTTTAGACATCCAAAAATCACATTTGAAATGATTACAAAATCGTTCAATCTTTTCTTTTTTAAAAAATGACATCAATTCCTTGTGTAAATCATGAACACGAGCTAAGACTTTACCTTTCGATAGCCATCGAACTTTGGTGTGCATAAGTAAGCGAACATGATTAGAATCCACGTCTTTGCACAATGCTTCAAACACCCTAGACTTCAATGGCTTACTTTTGATGTAATTGACTATTTCAATAACTTGCTGCAACACCTCCTTCAAATCTTCCTGTGATACTTTTGACACTAGAACTTCTCGATGTAAAAAGCAATGTGTACGAATGACTTCTGGATTTTCTTTCTGTACTAGTGAAGGGAAGCCTTTAATACTGCCAACCGTACATGGTGCTCCATCAGTGCAAATGCCAACTTCCAGCTCAAATTAATTTTTCCAAGATAGCTTGTCACAACATCAAAAATATTCTGACCTTTACAAGTTGTTTGCATCTCCTTACAGCAGATTGATTTCATCTCCATGAATGAAACGCACAAATACAAGCAACTGAGCACTGTTGCTTATGTCAGTCAATTCATAAACTATTAAGGCAAATTTTGATACTTTCATTAAATTTTGTACTTTAGTTTCCATATTCGTTGATAAATCTGAAATTCTCCTTCTTGTTGTATCATTTGATAGGGGTATTTTGTTTATTTTCGTTTCAGCTTTTTCTCCTAACATGCATTTAACCATCTTCCTACAAGCGGGCAAAATAACTGACTCAGCAAGAGTATGAGGTTTAGATTTCACTGCTATCAGTTCTGCAACTTCAATGGAAGCAAGTTGAGCTCTTTCTGATATGTTAAAAGTTTTTGTGAAAAGGTTTTTTTTGCTTTGTTTTTAGATCTAAATCTTTGAAAATAGCTAACATCTTTATTTTTGTGATAGGAATGTTTAGTAGTGAAATGTCTTTCTAATTTACTTGGCACCATCAATTCATTGGACAACGTATCACCACAAACAACACATAATGGGCTTGGCCGCTTAACTCATCCAGTCCAAGAAAATCCTAACTGCAAATATTCATTCTTGTATCTTCCGTCGTGGTGAACTTTAGCTTTTTTGCACTAGAGGGTTTTGTCATTTGTGACGGGTTTTGACATTTGCTTGCTGTTAGTGGACTCACAATCGTCACTTAGTACTTTTCTTCTGATGAAATTATTCATTGTTTTTGAGAGGGGGAGTTATACTATAAAACTTAATACACACTCACTCACGTATTCCATAACAGGCAGTGATCAACTAATTAGGTGGCAGCACAGTGGTGGCTCTCAAATTGTTTCGTTCAGCTTTAAAATATGATAGAAGAAACATTGAAAATTTTTCGAACTTGCAATATTCATAATATATGGTTGATATTATGTTAATTTATTAATATTCATAGTTGATTTATCGTCTAATTCCCCTCGATAGCGAAGGTAAAATGATAGCAAGCAAGTAATCTGAATTTAATCAAAGTTAAACGAAAATTATTGACATGACATGAACGAAAAGCTCGTACATTGAAGTAAATGTAGTTCTCTATTTGTTCTCGAGATAAAGGTTATAATTGAATGCGTTTCATATAATTATGATAACAAAGTGCCATACTGAGATCCACAATATTTTACGATAACTACGGTACAATTTAGTGTTCGTGGCACGGCTTGCGGTGCTTAACCTGAACTTTTAACTCACTAAAATTTAACATTTTGAATAATAATTTACATGCTTCGGGATTTGGGAGGAAATTAGTTTTAAACTTTATGAAAGGTATACGTAGATTTTAGATTTTTGTGGCGTCTTCTTGTTTCGCAGCACTCTAAATTTGGTCTCGCGGCACACTAGTGTGCCGCGGCACCGTGTTTGAGAATCACTGGTCTAGAATATTAGTTGTTTGTGTGGCAAAGTACGCTAGAAAAAGTTCTCGTACTGACGGGCCTTTTCTAACCCTCCCGCGCTTTGCTCTCTTTGCCCTCAAGCAGAGAAATGCGATGATAAAGTCTTAGCTCGTGTTCATAATTTACACAAGGAATTGATTGCATTTTTTGAAAAAGAAAAGATTGAACGATTTTGTAATCATCTCAAATGTGATTTTTGGATGTCTAAAATGGAATATGTGACAGACATATTCTGTCATCTTAATACTGTTAACAGAAGCATGCAAGGCCGAAATGAAAATATCCTCACCTCAACGGATAAATTGGTATCTCTCAAAAAGAAAATTGATGTATGGAAAGTCAGAGTCGAAAAAGGTGAAACTGATATGTTGTCTACAATTCATAACTACTGTAAAAAGAAAATGATCCCTATTATAGAAAAACATTTGTCTGCACTCGGAGAAAGCATTAACCCTTATTTTCCGTCATTGAACACAGAGAAGTACGGCTGGATTCGAAATCCGTTCATTGATTTTCCTAATAATGAAGAATTTCAATTACATGAAGAAGAAGAAGAATTAACAAGTATTTCAAGTGACTGCAGCTTGAAAATAAAACATTCTGCGGTCCCTATCGATACCTTTTGGATTTCTACAAAAAAGAATATCCAGCCTTATCAGAGAAAGCACTGGCATTCACCTTGCAATTTTCCACTTCTTATCTGTGTGAATTAGATTTCTCTACATTGCACGATATAAAAATAAGAAAGAAAGAAAGACTACGATCCACTGAGGAAGAAATGATCACCAGCTTGGTCGACTGGTGAGCGAATCTGCTTTCGAGCTGAAAGACCCGGGTTCGAATCCCGCTGCCGACATGGTTGACGCGGCTAGAAATACGGCATGGGACTTGGGTAAACAACCGAATAATTATCGAAGTAATTATCCGACCCAAGAATGGGCCAGAAGGTTCGTTCCTATAGCCTCATTCTATTCTATTTTGTTCTGTTCTGTTCTGTTCTATTCTATTCTAAATGCGAGTGTGCTTATCCCATGTACGCCCAAGCATTGAAGAGGTTACAAAACAGCACCAAGCACACGTTTCACACTAATAACAGGAAGTGGAAACAACCAGCACTAAAAATTTTAAACAAAATTAAAAGGTAAGTTTTGTTATTCGCATTTAAAGATTTTCCCTTTGAGAATTAGATCTTTTAAAAATGTAGCTATAGTATAATAATTTTCCATAGTTCACAGTACGTTTGCGGTATGTGTGCCGCGACATTTTCAATGGTTGATAAATGTGCCACGAGTTACAAAGGTTTGAGAGACACTGTTCTAGACGTAGAACACACATATATAAACCAAACCTGTGTTACATTATACGCAATTCGCTAATCCCCTGTAAATAATTCAAGGACTTTATTATTTGTGTTAAATGTTTCCTTGTTTAGTGTACCGATTGCTTATAATGTTTTCGATTTTTTAAGATGTTGAAAATTACCTTTAGAGTCGAAACGTTTTTTTGCCGTTTGTTGTATATTCTAGTTAATGAAATGCCAAGGTTGCAAGTGTTTTTCTTTGCTCATATTTTTTAGTGACATTATTGGATCTCTAGCGTCCATCTTTATTAACTAATTAGACATGATTGATACAGTTGATGTGTCACGAGTCTTCATAAAATCATACCTGAAAAGCATGTACATTCACTGAGCGTGGCCCTACACTGGAACATCTGAACAATAAAGGCACAATCTTGCTTCCATCCGAGCACGGCTGCTGGAAACAGTCCAATTCATTTTAGTTGTAGCTCGGTGACTGCTACAGGGAATTCTAGACTTCAAACATCGCTCTCCTGAAATCTGATTTGCAGGCAGTCTTGGCATTTTTAGAGAAATAAGAGAATGAGTGGGAACTTCAAACGCATTCATGAATTCATAAGTCACGAGAAGAGATTTTTACACTATTGAGGACTCACCAAACACCTTAGGTGGCGAGTATAGCTGGGACGTAAACATGGTTATTTTGCTCATTTTTTATTTCAACGAGTCAAAGTCACCTTAACAATACAACTTTCGGGCTAAAATGGCTCAGAATGTCTTATTTCATTATTAGCTGGACAAGATGAATCAGCGAGTTCGATAATAATTTTAATGACCTCAGAGACTCTTCGCAAGTCTTTCAAAACGCTCAATCTGCAACAGTTTCTAAATATTCAATTTCACTGTCACCTTACGGCAAAACGTACAAGTATTTCGAGTATCGTAGAAAGCACTACACTATTTCCTTTAAAACATCGTTAAATTTGTTTCAAGGTTATTTCGAAACGTTGACGTCGTACTCGTACTCCAAGAAGACATTTTCACGACCTACTCTGTTCGTAGCATCATATTTTCTAAAGAATAATGCTAATGATTGATGTCGCATTTTACAACGAAACAAAAAAGATACCTATCAATAATAATATTAATAATAATAAAATAAAACTTTGACAACGTCTGCATGAAAAAAGCACTGTGACCCGGTGAAGCAATTTCCTCGACGCCTCCTACCTAAGAGACTCTAACAAATACTCTCCTGTGAAAGCTCTGTGGATTGAATGGAATCTTTTTTAGGGTCTGCACTGATTTCAACTTTTTTAAAAACTGAGTTATGTTTTGTACTGAAATATTGTGAGCTGTAAAGGATTTTCCTACACTTCAGATCATAGTTGTGTGGCACAATGCACGTACAAAGTTCTGTTTCTTGTAGCGATCGAGAAGCAGAGAGGTAAAGGCTCTCGCTTTACCAAGTTACACAAACCTATACACGAGATTCGTGCAAATTTCAGGTTCAAACATGATGGATTTACCAAGGTAAATTTAAATTGTAGTGAATTTCATAACATACCAAAGCACAGAGGAGAGCTACCGTAGCTCAACGTTTGGGCTGTCTCTGATAAGCAGACAACGGAGGCGGTGTTTTGATCCTAAAATTATTGTTCTAAGAAAAAAAAAGCCGATCGGTTATCAAGCAGAACAGTACTTCAATTGGCTCTTGAGAACGCATTTTCCTCCGTCCATAATATATAACATAAAGCATATTTTCCCTTGTTAGAAACACTTAAACTAGTAAACTCTGTGTAATACTTGGCTAACTTATTGAATATGAGAGCAAAGAGTTGTTAAACAAGCTTTGCTAACGGTACCTCAAGAATTATCATATATCAGGTTGGCAAGAAAATAATGTCTTTTTCCCGACACATTTATTTTATTTCAAAAAATTTTAAGATGCTATTTCTAGTCTTTACAATACCGTCCCTCATTTTCTATGACTTCTCACCAACGATCAACAAGCTTTTTGATGCCTTCTTCAAAAAAGGTCATAGATTTCGATGAGATAAACAAATCGATGTTATTTTTTAGTCGTTCACCATTTTTACAAATTTCATTGCTTAAGTGATGCTGCAAAGACCTGAAAAGATGGTAATCAAGAAGAGCACTATCAGATGAATAAGGGGGGTGAGGTAGAGATGAAAGCAAAGATGAACTTGAAAGTAAATATGAACAGACAGTTAATCATTGGTTTCGTTGAGCATCATTCAAATCGTGAGGAACCCATAAATCTAGTCTAAATCTTTCCTAGTGCATGAAAGCATGAAATTAAGGTGGTATGAGTTGTATCGAATTTTTGGGCCAATTCTCTGTTGGTTAGCTTTGGATTGACTTCAACAGCATCTCTAATGGTTTATTGATCAATTGATTTTGGTCTTCCAGAACGTGGTTTAGCCTTGAGGTTAGAATTTCCAGATGAAAACTTTGCAACCCACCGTTGGCATTTTCGATCATTCATCACATTCCTCCCATAAACAGTTCGAATGTTTTTTGCAGCTTGTACAGCTGAAGTGTCTCCTAGATGCTCCTCATTAATATCCATTTCCTGAGGGTTAAGCCAGTCAAAGTTGATTGAATATTACTAATTATTGTTCCTGATAGACTTATTTAGACATTAGAACACCAATTTAGTTGGAAATAATCAATTGTATAACTCTTAAGAGGCAGCAGAGTAATCAAATAATAAACGACATTACTTTCTTTCCAACCTGATATTTAGTGATCTCTCGCTGTTGTGAGTAGTTAATTTGGGAGGAGTGTGTGGTAGGACTTGAAATGTTAGTGGCACGAGACTAGTATTTTGTTTTAAATTCTCCTGACATGTTCAGTAATCTGAACTTCAGACTCACGTTCTTCTCGTACGTCTTAATTGATTGTCATCAACTAATTGATGTCCGAGTTTTGGGGTGTTGGTTGGCGGCTTTATATGAAGTCTGGTATTTAGTTTCCAATGGCTTATTTTTTAATAATTAAACTCCCCCTTCCAATATTTACAGCTGTTAATCTATCAAGGTCACTAACTGCATTTGCCCTGAACTGCGTTTAGGGTACCAAATACAGACAAAAATTAGACTGAAACAAATGGATTTTAATGAATATTTTTCAAACCTTTTGAGTCGAGCCGTTACTTTTAAGAACTCGTGTACTCATTGCACCTCTCCCTAAGAGAATACGTCCTTATTTAGGAGTCTCAGATATCTGATGTCATCTGGTCACGAGTGATGAATGTGGGTCATTAATAACATCTCGGAAAAAATTTCCGCATTGGAACATTTCCCACCAAAAATATCTTTCAGTTGTTCGTCCTTTCATAATAAATTTATATCTTAACTGGAGCACACCGCAGTCCTAATTCGAATGTATCAAAACATTTAAATGTTTCAACTGGAGTGAAATTAGTACCACAATGCGAGTTCATTTCCACACAGGAGTGACAAATTTGAAAAAAAAACTGGTTTTGGGCTAAAAATGTTTCTCTTAGCTCTTTTTAAGTCGAGTTTTGATTGATCTCGTTTCTTAAGCTTTACTTAGGGCTGACTATTACAAGCGTTCTAATAACTTAAGCTACAGGCTGTTGACAGAGCAATTGACCGTCACGTGGGGTGTGGGGTTCGAGTCCTCATGCAGGCTAAACGATTTAAACATGAGTTTAACTTTGTTGAAAGCGAGAGGGTATTCCCTATCGTCATTTTGAGCTTTTGTATCTGTATTGACGTTTTTTTCAGAAAACTGCTTCCATCATGATCAAGGAGGAAGTGCGTAAGGATATTTATGTAATTATTATTGTCATTATGATTATCATTATAGATTATTTCAATATTATTACCATCGCCATTTTGACATATTTAATAAGTAGTGTCTAGGAATCGCTATTATAAATAATAATATTATTACTGTTCCGCTTTAGACAGTCGTATAGTTAATGGTTCTGTTTTTTCGAAGAGCTTCCGAAAAGCACAGCATGCAGATGATGTATTATCGAAAACTTTAGGTTTGTTATACGTTTATTACTACGACATTAAAAGTTCAAAAGAGTTTTACATGCTCTTTTCATCGTATTGAGTTAATTTTGTTGTTCCCTCATCGTATTGCAGTCGATGTTTAATTTTTGCGGCTTTGCTCTCAAAGTTTGGCCGATGCGATGCAGAAAAGTCCCGAAGCTTCGTATAAACCTGAAGCTTAAGCGCACAGCCAGCGAAAAGTTAAACTAAAAACCTCATGTGAACTTTGCTGAGCTGAGCTCAAATTATCTTCGATAGTTCAATAATAGCAGTGGCCGGCCGGAGAATTGGTTCGTAACGTTCATAATACTTTTATTTATACGTCAAAGTATAAAGCACCTGCTAACTCGCATCCAACACATCCGTTTCAACTCGATCTAAAATTCGGGGCTCGCATGAATGCAATGACGCTGCCGTGCGACCGGTCAATTTCTCATCACAACTGGAGTGACTTTTTATTACCAAGAGACGCGGCAAATATTGTGTTTACACGAATTTACTGTCACGTGGCCAATAGGCGATCGAAAACCAATACTGAATTTCGATAATGGAAGTTGGACCGCCAATATTCGCGTTCGTTTCATTTAGGCGATATTGCGCGCTCATGCGGAGCCTTAATCATGAAGGGCCAAGGGAGTGATGGCGGCTGAATTATACCCCGCCTTCAAAAAACAGGGCCGACCTTGAAAGTACAAGCCAAATTTAAACTGCCCCTTTTAGAAACATGAGTCTTATGATCACAAAAATTGCGCTCATGAGTCGAAAAAGTAGCGGTTGGCTAAGCAACAATGTTGTAATTTTTATTAACAGAGCTGAGTATTGCTGGTAGTGCAGCTGTACGTAGCCCTGAATCCTTTCAAAAAAACAACAAAACCAGAACTGATCCTTCAGAGATCAGTAGTATGCTTAATTAAAGCTCAAAGGAGATTCAACCCTTTCTCGTACTGAAGAATTAATTAATTAATTAGTTAATTAGAAATTTCGTTCATTCATCATAGGGAATCTCGCTAGAATGGATGATCTTTCTTTTCAACGAGTTGGCCATCAGTACATCGATGGAACAAGGAACTTTGAGCAGTTCATGAAGCTCGTAGGCCGGCTACAATCCTGACTTGGGTGATGGAAATGGCACGCTATGCTTTAGGAGCACAAGGGCGAATACGACATTCTTCAGGTTCACACTTGCGTTTCTACGAGACTGACGAGTAATTCGGACGCTGCAGCAGTGGTAGACATTAAGCAATCATAGGGTAGAGGTTCATACTCGGTCTACTCTCAAGTATTCCACGCCGGGGCTACAGTCTGAAGTTCGCTCATGCTGCAAAATGTACTTGTCTACTTATATTCGGTTATGAAACTAGCACATGCGTGCAATCATAAAAACTATTCATACACGTGCATTCACGCATGAAAAACTCGCAGTACACAGACATCAGTGCGTGCATTAGCTCTTAATGCATGTCCACGCTGAGCGACAAACGAAAGGCAAAATCGTTCAGAGATTTCGCGATTGCTGCTGGACGAAAAACTGCTCTTTGTCGCTCGCACCAACGCCAACTGATGGATGCTCCTTTTCAAATTTGTTTCTTTTTCACTCAATTTCAAAATAATGAACTAAATTTAAAAGAAAGAAAAATAGAACGTTTACGATCACGAGGCGTTGTTGACTTATACGCTTATCTTACCAATCCATTTTATGAGATCCATTCAATGACATCACAAGGTAAAAAAAACCGGACTGGTCTCGAACTAACAAAATAGTTTATTTTCTTGCTTAAATCACAGGCACAAACGCTAGGACCAGGTGCAGAATGACAGTTGAGGAGCTAGCAATATTGGAACGATGCGACCCCGTCAACTTCATCAACGGAGTTGATGACCTGTGAGAATGAAGGCGATTGGCGTAAAAGTCCTGGCAAAAGGACTAAAAAATTGGAGGAGCTAATTGGCGATCGAGAACTTAGGATATAATCGATATTTGTGGACGTTTTCTACTGGAACGCGTAATCCTAATGATCCTCAGAGAACTTTTTCTCATCCGCAACTGCTATTTCAAGTGTGTAACAAAATATTAGATCAAAGCTTCGTCAGGCTATTGGGTGACTAAGTGTTCAGGAGAGATGGGCTCAAAAAGGCCCCAAAGTAAGTTAACCCTAAAACATTAGCATTTGAGACATGAAATTTAATGTCACAAGTTCATATACCACGAGCTCATGTATACTGGACCGAATTTTAACTAGCTAGTAACTGGCCAAAGAGTAACCGGCCAAAGAGTAACCGGGCAAAGAGTAACCGGGCAAAGAGTAACCGGGCAAAGAGTAACCGGGCAAAGAGTAACCGGCCAAAGAGTAATCGGCCAAAGAGTAACCGGCCAAAGAGTAACTAGCTAAAGTCTGGCGAGTTCAGGTATGCACGTCGGACCTAAGCACAAGGAGGCCNAAAAAAAAAAAAAAACCAGAACTGATCCTTCAAAGATCAGTAGTATGCTTAATTAAAGCTCAAAGGAGATTCAACCCTTTCTCGCACTGAAGAATTAATTAATTAATTAGTTAATTAGAAATTTCGTTCATTCATCATAGGGAATCTCGCTAGAATGGATGATCTTTCTTTTCAACGAGTTGGCCATCAGTACATCGATGAAACAAGGAACTTTGAGCAGTTCATGGAGCTCGTAGGCCGGCTACAATCCTGACTTGGGTGATGGAAATGGCACGCTATGCTTTAGGAGCACAAGGGCGAATACGACATTCTTCAGGTTCACACTTGCGTTTCTACGAGACTGACGAGTAATTCGGACGCTGCAGCAGTGGTAGACCTTAGGCAATCATAGGGTAGAGGTTCATACTCGGTCTACTCTCAAGTATTCCACGCCGGGGCTACAGTCTGAAGTTCGCTCATGCTGCAAAACGTACTTGTCTACTTATATTCGGTTATGAAACTAGCACATGCGTGCAATCATAAAAACTATTCATACACGTGCATTCACGCATGAAAAACTCGCAGTACACAGACATCAGTGCATGCATTAGCTCTTAATGCATGTCCACGCTGAGCGACAAACGAAAGGCAAAATCGTTCAGAGATTTCGCGATTGCTGCTGGACGAAAAACTGCTCTTTGTCGCTCGCACCAACGCCAACTGATGGATGTTCCTTTTCAAATGTTGTTTCTTTTTCACTCAATTTCAAAATAATGAACTAAATTTAAAAGAAAGAAAAATAGAACGTTTACGATCACGAGGCGTTGTTGACTTCTACGCCTATCTTACCGATCCATTTTATGAGATCCATTCTATGACATTACAGGTAAAAAAACCGGACTGGTCTCGAACTAACAAAATAGTTTATTTTCTTGCGTAAGTCACAGGCACAAACGCTAGGACCAAGTGCAGAATGATAGTTGAGGAGCTAGCAATATTGGGACGATGCGACCCCGTCAACTTCATCAACGGAGTTGATGACCTGTGAGAATGAAGGCGATTGGCGTAAAAGTCCTGGCAAAAGGACTAAAAAATTGGAGGAGCTAATTGGCGATCGAGAACTTAGGATATAATCGATATTTGTGGACGTTTTCTACTGGAACGCGTAATCCTAATGATCCTCAGAGAATTTTTTCTCATCCGCAACTGTTATTTCAAGCGTGTAACAAAATATTAGATCAAAGCTTCGTCAGGCTATTGGGTGACTAAGTGTTCAGTAGAGATGGGCTCAAAAAGGCCCCAAAGTAAGTTAACTCTAAAACATTAGCATTTGAGACATGAAATTTACTGTCACAAGTTCATATGCAATGAGCTCATGTATACTGGACCGAATTTTAACTAGCTAGTCACTGGCCAAAGAGTAACTGGCCAAAGAGTAACCGGGCAAAGAGTAACCGGGCAAAGAGTAACCGGGCAAAGAGTAACCGG
>VCRD01010660.1:0-11947 GCA_006783055.1 Trinorchestia longiramus | reverse complement strand
ATGGGCAGTGCACACTAATGGGCAGTGCACACTAATGGGCAGTGCACACTAATGGGCAGTGCACACTAATGGGCGGTGCACACTAACTGGCAATTGAGCATTTCATAAACTGCAGTAAGACTTGGCTCTCTGGAGAGCTTTGTGCCATTGATTAAAAAACTGCATCTTTCTCATTAATTTTATGCGTGAACAGTATCTACTCAAGACGTATACGAAACATTCCATTCTTACAAGTCTATTATTCCAAAGTCAAGTTCGACTGATGTTAAAATTTGATCACTATAGTAAGATTGAATGAAACCATAATACATAAAATATCTTCCAAGCAAATACTCTTCCTTCAAGAACTTAAGACGCAAAACTGAAAAAATTACCGTCATAGTCTTGGTCTCCATTTGGAAAACAAATTTGTTACACCAAATTTTACTGCAGATACTTAAACAGAGACAACAAATAGAAGGGATACCTGTAAAATCTTTTTTAAATTCAAAGTACAGGGTACAGCAACATCACTTCCTTTTTTCAAAACGCTTTACTCTGAAAAAGAGGAAGTTATGTTGCCGCATCCTGTATTTGGTTTTCAAGCAAGCTTCCAAAGACAGGGTCGCCGTAAACAAAGTAGCAGAACTTCATCTACGAGACAATGCAGAACTAAACACAAGTTGTCCTTCAACTTGATCCAAGAAATTCAACCTAAATTTAGAGTGCAAGGGAACTCTAAGCATACAAAATAAAGAGCTAGATACAAAATTTAGTTTAGTTTCAATTTTCAGCAACCACGTTAATTTTAACAGCATATAATAGCCTCACTCATACATGTAGCACTACTTTACTTTATGAAGGTGTAACATTATGATACACATCGACATTTTTGCTTCATAAAAATGTGATGACGCATAATAAACCAAAATTGTCATTATCGAACAATATCATACTTCTTTTGCTAACAACACTTTAATGACGGCTGGTATTGGTAAGACTATTGGTACAGCATTAATACTGCACCGATTTTTAGTAATGACAGACTGATCACCCGCTCTGACAACAACAACGACAGCAGCACTGACACACTGCCGGTATGGGACTTGGGTATCTACGGGATGGGACTTGGGTATCACGGCATAGAACTTGAGTATCACGGCATGGGACTTAGGCATCACGGCATGGGACTTGGGTATCTACGGCAAGGGATTTGGGTATCACGGCATGGGACTTGGGTATCACGGCATGGGACTTGGGTATCACGGCATGGGACTTGGGTATCGACCCAAGAATGGGCCAAATGGTTCGTTCCTATTGCGTCATTCTATTGTATTGTACACACAGCACAGCCATACTCACCAGCAGCTGCGACATGTTCGGGCTCCTCTTCTCCCCATGCAGCGTCAGGGTTCACTAACTTTTCCCGCAAGGACAACACCTGAAAACAGAGCTTTTATTGAAATTTAGACCACAGAGAAAAACATGAAGAATGTAAAAAAGACCTCACAGATACCAGCGTCACAAACGTAAAAGGCAATTTTTACTCGCATTCGATATAAGGTTGATAATGGCGATTTGATTTGGGGAGATCAACTCCCATAGTTAAGAATAAGATTGAAAACGACATAAAACGAACATTACACACAGTAATAACTGTTTTAAAGAAAACTAAGGATACAATAAAAAATTACTAGTTCCTAACAAGAGCAATACAAACAAATAATATTCACTCTAAGACAACACAACTATCGACTCATCGTATCATCAATACTTTATTGTCTCTAGTGTGAACTCGTACAGTTGAAATCAAAACTATTTCTGGAGCACATCCAGAGTAAGTCTCGATCGGTGTTCTGGTCATCCAGACACAAGAAGTTATACCCAAGGATTTGAAGTACATAGTCCACAACTTCATAATCAATCTAACAATACCTGTGTATCAATACACAGTCGACTACGAAACAAATGGTGGCTAGATTGATTTCGAGCAAAAATATCACGTATCAACTATTCCACTATATAATAATACAGTTTGTTGCTTGCTTGCTTGGTCCGTCTCTCTGTGACGCTCCTAAGGATTTAGATAGGAGGAAATTCGGTAGGGTATACATGTATTGTAAGCATTGTATTATGGATACTAACGGCATATCCTTCAATATGGAAACTCCCGAAAGCCCGAGTCCACTGGCAAATCAAACGAAAACATTCGGTAAGAAACACGTGAATTTTCACGAGTAGGTCTACTAGTCTATAATAAGAAAAGTACGGGTTACATGATAGTAGTATTGAGTTGAATCATAAGTAACACCCGTTTTCTATCACAGTGTGTGCCAATGGACAGAAATTACTCAAAAACTGAACCGAGAACTTCAGAGGATATTGTGAGACCTCATTGCGCCTGCTGGTGAAGCGGGAGTAGAGCTCCTTGCCACGCTCTACACTCTCCCTTAGCTCCTCCTTCAGCGACCGCACCACGATGATGTTGTTGTTGAAGTCCTCTTCCTTCTTGGTCACCTGCAAGCATCACCGGAAAATGTCGAATTGAATTCTAAAAACGACCTACGCAGAAATTATTTTTTTAGTCACCTGCAAGCATCCCCGGGAAATGTACGTTACCACGTAATACGTCGAATTAACTTCTAAAAACGATTTACGCAGAAATTAATCTTTTGACTTCTTCGATTTATTTTGGCATCTGTTATAATATACTGGTGCGCAAAATATTAAGCAAATGGCAAGTGATACAATGATGCACATTTTGAATGTGTAGCTCCAAGCCCATGCTCTTTATGAAATAACACGACTGATGATATCTGAACAATGTGAGATAACAACATCAGTAATTTTTTCTACAGCACGGCGCAAAGCTTAGTAACAGCGCGGATTACCAGTGTACCAGCATTATACAAAGTGCAGCAACATAACTTCTTTTTTTCAAATGAAGTTACTTCAAAAAAAGGAAATTATGTTGCCACATCCTGTACATTAAGTTTTTCATTCTTCAATACCAGTAAAAATGGTGCTTGGGTAGACCTATGATTACAGTGAATTAAATGGAAGAAAGACGGCCTAATGAACATACAAACTATCAAAATGTTTCAAGATTTCGATCGTTGCCAAATGAACATACAGTAACGCATTTTTATGCGTTACAATACAACAACAACAAATTGCTACAACATTGTCATTCGAATTCATCACAACTTTTCTCTAACCCCTCACACCCCAATCAAGTCTAAATAACAAGCGTATCAATATTTTCCACCTTACTCCAGGATTATACGGCATCACATCACACAGTAACCTTCGTCATAATTTCAGGTTTTCGTTGCTTCTAATGAACCAAGCAAACTCCTACAGTTTTCAAGACATGCCATCAGAGACACAAGAGAGATAAATCAAACATCATCTCACTCCCAAGAAACAAATTGAAGCCTAGAACCATTATTATTAAACCATTACGGTCACCCATTCCACACAGAACACATCTTGCCTCAGTCTGCTTCTCCTTTAGTTGAGTGATCACCACACTTACCTCGGTCTCCAGCTCCGTCTGTTTCTCCTTGAGTTGAGTGATCACCACACTTACCTCGGTCTCCAGCTCCGTCTGCTTCTCCTTGAGCTGAGCTATGACCACCTTCTTGGCGTCCACCATGGCCTCCACAGCAGGTGCTTCACCCCCTCCAGCGGCTCCAGCAGCTGCAGCGCTACGAGCCTTTAGCTGTGCCCGCTCTTGGTTCACTATAAGAAGCCTGTTCAGAAACGTAAAATCCGAACATTAACTCCTTAACGGCACCTTTTTTCCTCGAAGGGAGAAATGGAACACAATCATACGCTGTTCATTGGCTGGTCCTACTGCCGGTAGCGTCTCAACAGAACCGTAACACATTCTAAACGCATTTAGTGCAGCACAAGGTTAATAAATATCTTACATTTTATTATATCACACTTCTCATAAGAGAACCTCAGTGTCCTTTTTATCTTTAATGAGTTGAAAAAGAATGTTTATGCGCCTCGCAGAGGAACACATACGATAACACAAGGCAATTTTCCCACGTATCCATTCAGCAAAATTAATGAAGGTGATTTGAATAATGAAAGTTGAAGTGAACATTGCTACTTCGTTTTATGAAATATTGTATGGAATTTTCTATTGACTATAAATTAAACTCAATTAAACACATGACAATGACCCTTTTTAAGATACATAATCACTGTACTTGACTTTCAATGGCGTGCCAGCGCTCGGACATTAAACAGACAATCGGATAATGAAAATTAAAAGAAAAAAACGCTGGATATACAAAGCAAATTTCTAGCATGGTTTGGTAGCCTAAGCCGCACCAGCGATTGTGGCCGAGCGCCTGCGCCCTGGAGATCGAAAAGATAATTTAGTATATAAATTCAAAAAAAATACTCAGATAAAAAAAAAATCCAAGTGAATAAGGTACACAATCTGCACCAGTCGCACGCCTGCGCCGTGGCCATTAAAAAGACACTTGGATAATGAAATTTTAAAATGCACCAAAGATAGAAGACAATTTCAAACATTATACCCAAACAGCACCTATGGTACTGGTTATACGCCTGCACCCTGAAAGACAACTGGATACTGAAATTTTAAAACGCTTCTTAGATAGAAGGCAATTTCAAAACATTATATCCAAACAGCAACTATGGTTCTGGTCACACGCCTGTGTCCTGGCCATTAAAAAGACACCTGACCATTGAAATTTCAAAATACACCAAAAATATAAGACAATTCCCAACTATTATACCCAAACAGCACCTATGGTTCTGGTCGCGCGCCTGTGCCTTGAGGGAATTCATATCTTGCATGTGGGTGTCACGGGTGCTCCTCATGTTGTCGATGGTGGCCTTCACCTCGGTCACACTACTCCGTGTCTCACTGATCTTACTCGTCAGCTCCTTGATGCGGTCGTCCTGGCAAGGGAAAATTCAACTCATTAGCGCCCACTGTACTCAGTTGAGGTTAGGCTCTAAAGGCTAAATTAGCCTAACGGTGAAGTTATTTCTCCACCGAACGAAACATTGCGTAAATTACACCTTATATCTACATCTTTTATATTCCCAACTTTAGAACGAAACATTTAGAATATAGGGCTAAAGTAAATGATTTCCAATGGACTTGACATACTATACATAGTATGATGGGCGCTAATGGGTTAATTGAAGTCAATCGAATAGCATTTAAAGCTGCATTTAACTTTCCTGCCCTGAATATAAACAGGCGCCAAAGTAAGATGGGCCTGGTGGTTGAAAATTCAGTTGAAGTCGATGGAAAATAGAATTTAAACACAATTTTATACCATTTGATCCACGGACTGGCACCGGTCCGCGGCCCTGAGGGTTGACGACTACTGCATTAACCCATTACAGCCAGAAGTTTAAAAATTGTGACACCCGAACAACATCTTTTAAAGCAGGTGTACCAACTGTTTATTTCATGTGTTGGTACTGCAAGACATTAACAATGTATATTTGAAGAACTTTGAAGCTTTACAGCTCTCTATCATCAATATAAATATGTTATCTGTCCCTTTAATCCTTTCGATCTTGTTGTGACATATATGTCCCAACAGAGAGCAAAAGCCAGATCGAAAGGGTTAAGAAAAACATCTGTATTACTTATTTAGATAAGCACTAGGCTCTAATGTTAGTCCGACTCAACTCCACGACTAGCAGTCACTGAAGAGTTGAGCCAGCATTTTACCTTGGTTTGGAGCTCGATGGCGAGGCTCTGGTTCTGAGCCTTGAGAGCCATGAGACTCTCCTGCTGCCGCTGCCTTACATTCATGAGTTCCTGCAACCGCTGCTTCTCCCACTCCTGCTGGCGCTGTTTCTCTGCATCCCTGAGCGAAAATTTTGATTTATCATTATTGTTAATAATAATAGCCCTTACTAAGACGGCATGGGACTTGGGAATCAACCCAAGAATGGGCCAAACGGCTCGTTTCTATTGCCGTATTCTACTTTATAATTATTAGCATTATATGTAGTATTATATTACAATGATTAATTTTATATGTAATACCATATTCATATCATTAATATTATATTAATAATTATGTTCCTGGTTTAACAACTACAGCTACACTATATTTTGATGATCTAATAATATTGCTGTCTCTTCCAATGAAGTGAGGCCGAGCCCGTTTACGACACTTACATATGCTCCTTTGCCTTGGGTATGAAATTCTGAAGAATACATTTCTCCCAGGCTTGCCTATGCCGATTTTGGTTATTCGATGATGCAAATCCATGACAGACCACAAGAATTAAAACAAATTTATTCGTAGAATATCTACATTTTCCTTAAGCACATACCACAGCCTCTAAGTTACTCTCATTAGTGATGCTCTGCAAAATCAGGATTTTTCAACTCGGATAAAGTAAACGAGGAAATTAAAGAACTAAAGCGACAGTTTTGAATTAACCAGCTCTGAGTAACGGATGCATTTCTCTTCCTCTCCATCTGCTAAAAAAAAAGGGAAAGAGCTTTCATGTTTTATCTTCATAAAACACAACGTAAAATAACTATCCCTGACTCACTTCTTCGCTTGCTCCTTGAGCTCCTCCTGCCTCTTGAGCTCCTGCTCCTTCATCTCCTGCTGCTCCTGTTGCCTGAGCATCTCCTGCCTCAGCTCCTCCTGCCTCTTCTTCTCAGCCTCAGCCCGTGCCTTCTCCTTCTTGGCTTCCTCCTCACGCTCTCTGGGCACGAGCAAGTTTTATTATGGAGCTTCATCGTGAATTTTTATCATGAAGTTTCATTATGAAGTTTCATTATGAAGTTTCATTAGGAAGTTTTATCATGAAGTTTTATCATGAAGTTTTATCATGAAGTTTTATCATGAAGTTTTATCATGAAGTTTTATCATGAAGTTTTATCATGAAGTTTTATCATGAAGTTTTATCATGAAGTTTTATCATGAAGTTTTATCATGAAGTTTTATCATGAAGTTTTATCATGAAGTTTCATCATGAAGTTTCATCATGAAGTTTCATCATGAAGTTTCATCATGAAGTTTCATCACGAAGTTTCATCACGAAGCTTCATCACGAAGCTTCATCACGAAGCTTCATCATGAAGCTTCATCATAAAGCTTCATCATAAAGCTTCATCATAAAGCTTCATCATGAAGTTTCATCATGAAGTTTCACCATGAAGTTTCATTATAAACTTTTATCATGACATTTCATCACGACATTTCCTCATAGTTTCATCGTCGAGTTTCATCATAGAATTTCGAAGGCTGTAATATCTTCAAAAAGACAATGACTGAAGAAGAGATATTACAACATGTAACACCTTTCAAAATCCAGCCAATAATGAAGGTGAAATATCCAACAAATTGAGAAAGTGGCTTAAATAAAGGCGCAATAACGCGCTATTTCCTCCCCTTTTAATTTCACGTCAATTGACGTGGAAAACCACGAACGAGTTAAATTTACCGCACCTGCGGAGTCGTTCTTCGGTCTCCCTGCGCTGGGCGTCGAGTAGAGCTTTTCTTCGTCGCTCCAACTCCGCCTGTCCTTTACTGAAGTTCTCCCTTCGCTTGTCCTCGAAGTCTGGTGACACACACACGTCGTGTCATGGTTGTGCTTATTCATAGTAATGAAGAGTGCTTACTCATAGTAATGTGGAGTGCTTACTCATAGTAATGTGGAGTGCTTACTCATAGTAATGTGGAGTGCTTACTCATAGTAATGTGGAGTGCTTACTCATAGCAATGAGGAGTGCTTACTCACAGCAATGTAGAGTGCTTACTCACAGCAATGTAGAGTGCTTACTCATAGTAATGTGGAGTGCTTATTCATAGTAATGTGGAGTGCTTACCCGTAGCAATGTGGAGTGCTTACCCGTAGCAATGTGGAGTGCTTATTCATAGTAATGTGGAGTGCTTATTCATAGTAATGTGGAGTGCTTACTCACAGCAATGTAGAGTGCTTACTCACAGCAATGTAGAGTGCTTACTCATAGTAATGTGGAGTGCTTATTCATAGTAATGTGGAGTGCTTATTCATAGTAATGTGGAGTGCTTATTCATAGCAATGTGGAGTGCTTATTCATAGTAATGTGGAGTGCTTATTCATAGCAATGTGGAGTGCTTATTCATAGTAATGTGGAGTGCTTATTCATAGTAATGTGGAGTGCTTATTCATAGTAATGTGGAGTGCTTATTCATAGCAATGTGGAGTGCTTACTCATAGCAATGTGGAGTGCTTACTCATAGCAATGTGGAGTGCTTACTCGTAGCAATGTGGAGTGCTTACTCATAGCAATGTGGAATGTATGGCTACGAGTATCTGAAATGTATGGTAAGAAACATCTGGAGTGTATAAGGGAGAGAAAGGAAAATGCGAAAAGGGAATTGTTCACAGAAGGTAAATCTTCACTGAATGAATATAAATCTCCACCAAACGCAAATTCTCACTGCAGACGAAAGTCCATCTAAGATAAATGTTCATTAAAGGTAAATAATATTTAAAGGGAAATGCTATTTAAAGATAGACATTTATTTCGGGTAATATAAATGTCCTGAAATGTTCATTGAGGGTAAATGTTGAGAGAAATTAAATGCTCATTGAAAGTAAATATTAATTGAACGGAGAATAGAATAGAATAGAATAAGGCAATAGGAACGAGCCGTTTGGCCCATTCTTGGTTCAATACCGAAGTCCCATGCCGTTTTCACGGAGAAGCAGCTCACTGTTCATATAAACCAAACGAAGCACGACATTGCTGATGCATGGTTAACAAAAACAAAGCAATGTGACGTGAGCGTAGTTAACAAAGACAAAAATTATTATTGTATGCCTGGTTCTTAACACTGGAGCACTGAACATGGGTATAAACGTCCCTAGCCTCGGGCGAACTGTATCCATGTTCAGTACTCCAGGGTTAAAAAAAAAACAAAAGAAATATCAGTGTTCATGTTGAGTTAAAACAAGCAAATTATAGATGCTTGTGTACCGTTCCTAAGCATAGAATTAGGCAACAGAAACGAGCCGTTTGGCCCATTCGTGAGTTGAACGACGCGTTTCTATTGCCTTATTCTATTCTAATTCTTTGCTTAGGAACTGTACAATTATGAAGTTAATGATGGTTAAACTTTGTAGGGGCACACACGAAACGCACATCATTTCAGTTAAGCAAACACGACTCTTTCTCAACAAAACACGACCACTTGAGTTAGTACACAAAACATGGAAACAAAATTTATGAAACCTTATTAATAGATTAAGCTCATTACACACGGCACATATCTTAAATAGCAAAAACTCGCATTTACATCTACTTCGAACGGTAAAAGTTTACGTTCTCGCGAAACTTTATTCACGTAAAGATATAAAACATATCTTACTGCTATTCAAAGCCGTAAATAATTTGAACACCACTTCATCGACCTATGACACGAAGCCAAGCATCAGCCAATTGAAGACATGCAACGCTGTTAGTAGACGACATTTTTTCACTACGGTACAAAATGCAGCAACATAACTTCCTTTTTTCAAAGCGCTTTGCGTTGAAAAAAGGAAGTTATGTTGCCGCACCGTGTACTTAGGAACTCCCCCAATACAAGGTAAATAGTGCACATGTGAAACGTACATTAATGTATACTGGTGAACATGTGAAATGTACATAAATGTATACTGGTGGACATGTGAAATGTACATAAATGCATACTGGTGGACATGTGAAATGTACATAAATGTATACTGGTGGACATGTGAAATGTACAGTACAGGAAATGTGTATGACAAATTTCGAATAAATTTAGAAAACATTGTAACCTGAAATCATCAACACATTTTAAAATTTAATTGACGCCCGATAATTACTTAATTACCCATCCCGGTAATTAACTCCTCTCAGGTAATTTTGGTAGAAGAAAAAGCATTAATTCAAGGAAGCACGCAAGAAGCAAGAGAAACGATTAGTTAGGAGGAAAAACCGAGTAAAAAGCTAATGATTGCGTCAGAAATAAAAAAATTATTTACATTTAAATAATACACAAACAACAACAGTACATTTTTCCTTTAACACAATTAGTAATACAATTACAGCATAAATTACGAATTAGTTCAACAACAACGCAGACAGGAACACTAATTCAGTCTCTGTAAAGTAAGAATTCAATTAAGAACAATAATCCTAAATTAGTTCACCCAAAATGCAAACATCTCTTGCGATATTTTTTTTAAGAAAAGCGGTAATAAATATTTATCATCAATTAGTGGTCGCAAAAACAACAAAGCAAAACCCGATTATTTGAAGTAAAATTAGGAAAACAAAACCAGGTTAATTAAAATCGAAACAGAACAAAACACGATTGTTTAAAGTAAAATCAACAGCAAAAAAACAGGTTTATGAAAGCAGAAACACAAGAAAGACCAGGTTAACTAAAGCAAAATAAAACCCGGTTTTTGAAGTTAAATCAAGAAAATAAAACAAGGCTATCTGAAGCCCAATCCCAAGCTAAGACCTGGTCAATTGAACTAAAAACAAAAACGGTTATTTGAAGCGCAAACAATAAAATAAAATGACGTAAAATTAAAACACAACACGACAAGGTTAACTGAAGCACAATCAAAAACGGTTATTGGAAGCGAAAACTATAAAATAAAACCCTGTTAACTGATGTAAAAATAACAAAACAAGTCCAGGTTAACTGAAGCAAAAACAAGAGAACAATAAGCCTACTCTGCGGCCCGATTGCGGCAACGGCAGCAGCAGCTGCAGCAGCACCAGCCTGCGGAGGAAGATCTCCAAACAACGCTACTCGGGGGCAAGCAGCAGCGGCAGGGGCACATAAAGCTGCGCGTGTTTGTCACGGAAATTAAAATTAAAATATCTCACAGAACTAACATTAAAATGAAAATTTCTCATAGAAGTAACATAAAAATGAAAATTTCTCATAGAAGTAACATTAAAATGAAAATTTCTCATTGAAGTAACATTGAAATGAAAATATCTCATAGAAGTAACATTGAAATGAAAATATCTCACAGAAGTAACATTAAAATGAAAATTTCTCATAGAAGTAACATTAAAATGAAAATATCTCATTGAAGTAACATTGAAATGAAAATATCTTACAGAAGTAACATTAAAATGAAAATATCTCACAGAAGTAACATTAAAATGAAAATTTCTCATAGAAGTAACATTGAAATGAAAATTTCTCATAGAAGTAACATTGAAATGAAAATTTCTCATAGAAGTAACATTAAAATGAAAATATCTCATAGAAATAATATTGGATTAGAATAAAGCAATAGAATAAAGCCGTTTGGCCTATTCTTGGGTTGCAACTCGAGTCCCATGCCGTATAACATTATTGCTAGGAAACGTGAGAGGGACTCAAATGTATAAGGTACGATGCATTAACACGTTCGCTGCTGCTTGACGCACATATGCGTCATTTCAAATTTACTTTCAAGCTCTAAATTTTCAGCGGTAGCGAACGTTTTAAAACAGAACAGGAACGTAGCAAACTCAGAACGTCGCATCTGAAAGTGGACGTAAATTAAGAAATATGTTCAGCAAGAAAGTAGCACTGCAATGTGCGTAATAAATTAATGCTGTAGTAACTCGCAGGTATATTTCCAAAGAAAAAATAATGGGTACTATTGGATGAATTACAAGCGCACAAGCACTTGTACTTGACTAGAAAATAAGCACGTGAAGAAAAGCGAACGAAGCCTTTTTTTTCTATCACTAATAATACGAAATTTTGGTAACAGGAACTAGAAGGTAGCATACTAATGATAAAAGGTAACAAAAAACTGCTTTTAGTAAAGCTAAAAAATAAAGCAACGAAATAAACAAAATAAAAATACTCATCAACACATCCAATAAAAATATGCATACAGCCATTGCCAACTACCTAATGGGCGAATGCATACCTTTGTACCAGCTCCCCCTGTACCAGCTCCCCCT
>VCRD01010656.1:0-11955 GCA_006783055.1 Trinorchestia longiramus | reverse complement strand
GATTGCCTCAGCGTTCTTCATATGGCATTCACTAGTTCATGAAATTGTCTACGTCACCGTCTAAATTTAGGGTCCGTTGTGCCAACCGTAACTCTTGTTATCCATTCGTTCTCAAGTAGTTGTGCCTCATTCATTGTTTATTTCTTATTTTTTGTGTCATCTAAGGACTGATGTTGTGCAGTTTAATTATAATCGCTGATTTAGTTTCAATTCTTACGCCTGTCGATTAGAATAGATTGAAAGCAATTTTTCATTTCAAACGTAGCTCATGTTTAATTAGTGTTGAAATATTTTGGCGGTCATGAGATGGCAACATTTTGATAGATATAGAATAGAATAGATATAGAATGAGGATATAGGAACGAACCTTCTGGCCCATTCTTGGGTCGGATAATCACTTCGATAATTATTCGGTTACCCAAGTCCCATGCCGTAATTCTAGCCGCATCAACCATGGCAGCAGCGGGATTCGAACCCGGGTCTTCTCGCTCGCAAGCGTATTCGCTCACCAGTCGACCAAGCTGGTGATAGTCGACCAAGCTGGTGATAGTCGACCAAGCTGGTGATAGTCAACCAAGCTGGTGATACCTAATTAATCTACTGTGTCGATTCCTGACTTTGTAATTCTTATCCATATTCTCTTATTCGATCTTTTTGATTCACATCGTGATTGAGATAACTACCAATAGAAACATATGTTTACAGGTCATTTTCTTATTCTAAATAGATCGTATCGTTTTGAGGCGCGTGTTATGAGGATAATACGCATTCTAAGAAACAGTAACACTGTTGCTTTCGTTCCCTCTACTCTCAACTTCCAAAATAACAATCAATCGTTCTTTTAAAATAATAGCGAAAGATTTGCGTAAAAGGACAATTTATCAACTTCAGTGCGTGAAGTATCCAGCCAGTATATAATATGCGAGGATTTGCTCTACTTATTTATTCATCCTCATTTCCGCATATGTGTCCGTTCACAGCACTCAGAGTACTTCACGGATAGCCGCATGCATAAATCAGTGTCCAGACTCGTGAAATGTCAATTTGAACCAGCGCCGTTAACCAGCAAGTATATTTGTTTCTCTTGTTTATAGTTATCCACTCAATTATTTTTTATAAGATGGATAACGTTGATTCAATATTTTTTTGAGCATTTTTTTGCTTGAGCGCTTTCAATGTCCTCAAATGTAATAAACTGATTTTGATCGGAAAGCATATAAAGCAAGGGGTGATTTCCCCCCACCACGTCACGAAAACCCTTTCAATCAAATTTTTTATTATTATTCTGAAAACACTTTCATTGTGAAAATTTTGTTCCGATTAGAACTAGTTTTCTTTCGGTGTCAATTTTCATGGCTTATATTACATATGCATCAATATTTATGATCTGTTAGCCATTGGATATTAAAGATTCATAAATTTGTGCTTGGTGATAATCGCGTCTTGAAAGACTTAATTTGATAGCACTTGCAGAGGGACATTTCTGGTGTAGTTAGCGCTGCAAGTATCGTCACCAGCGAGTACTAGTGCGAACGCGCTTCCAATGTCATTTTATTGTCCCATGAAGAAGTGCATGTGCCTCAGTTTCCAGTTAACTCCAGCTTTTTACCCAAGACGTCGGCTGTGCGTGGATTAGGCGTCACTTGCTCAACGAAGAAATATATATTTGTACATATAGACACAAGTGTTTAAGTTGGGCTGGCTGGTACACAGTCATCCTTCAGTGCACCCACCTGAAAGAGCAATCATTTCAGGTGTACGTGCGGGCAGGTATTCATCGATGCCAAATTCTGGAAATGACTCTTTTCGTATCTCTGTCCTGCGTGTCTCCACGTTGAGCATGGGCTTCCCTCACAGGAACTATTTTCCTGTTCCCTCATTTTTCCTATTTTTCATCTTCATAAACATTAAGAGAATAAATCTGGGGGATAGAATATTGATATTTTGAACGTGTCGAAAACGTTTAAAATATTTGTTTCTTAATTCTACTTTTCTAGCATCGGGTGATACACTAAACCCTTACTCCTCATGTCTTGGTTATGATTCATGATGAGCATGACTTCTGTAAATAATGTTGGTCTATGAGCCTGCGTATCGGTACAGTTTGTGAGTTATTGTAAGCTAAAAGGCTTGTTTGGTCTGTGCAACGGTTTGTCAGGATCTTGTTTGCTATTCATCACCGAGAAGAGACCTGTGAACAACCATACTTTTGTGCTTGGCTCATGAACTTGTTTTGATCACGCCATCAATAGCTATGTAACATCTGCCTAGCAATAATAATGGATTACTGGTCGTGAAGCCGTCTCCTAATAAGGTGTTCTATGACTATGAAAGTATGGAAAGCGATGTGTGTACTATTATCTCTTAGTACCATTGATGTATGTTACACTAAATGAAAGCGAATGACTCTAAACTACATTTTCTCGCTTGCATCCAGTACTGAAATGGAGGAGAAAAATTCTAATTCAATCGAGATTGAAAGTTTCGTTCCTATTGTATAATTTGTGTCATGACAGTCGCTTTGGTGAAATATGTGTCGATTAAGTATTTCTTGTTAGGTCTGTATTTTCACAGACTTAGCTCTCATGAAGGGTTTTCCTGAGAATCTAAAAATACCGGTTTGTAGTTTATTTCGTTAGTGTGGTTCTTGATACTTTGCGTTTCAAATCACTTGAATAGAGTTGCGTGCTGAACTCATGATGCCCTTTTCAATGTTCCTCGTGCTGACTTCTTAATTAACGCAATTACTGATCTCTGGTGTACTATAGTTACATTAGTTACATTATAGTACTATAGTTACATTGATTCAATGTGACTTTGTTGGTGAGACCCTAAATATTTCATTAAATTCATTTTGATAATTAGTTGAATTATCCTGGCATCCCGATTTTGATAGGTAAAGTTGTGGAATTCAGTCATCATTTACCCGTCTTGGGGGTCTCATCTTACGAAAATTCGCCCTCTTTGGAGTGCTCGATACCGTTGAAAGCGACTGTGAGGGCGAAGTATCTTAAAAGCATTCAATTAAAGTATTTTAACCGTTAGCTGATTTTCAACAAAGCAAGATAATCAGAAGCACGTTAATTTTAGGGTTCACTAAAAACAAAATTATTTCAAGTTAACGCAATGAAGCGATGTATGACGTGGAAAATTTGTTTACCGTATCAGAAAAAGAATGCTGCATTACAGTTAGTGAGTTCTTACTCTACAATTACTCGTTACTTCACAATTTGTCGATATACTGTAACTGCCAAATGTAAAAATTAAAATTAACTAAACTCAAGCAAATTGCCGGGATGAATTTGGTAATTAGAGCTTCACATTGCTGTTTAATTAGATGGTATTAGATCGTGTGTGGTCTGCCCTCTCACCGAACATTTAGTAATCATACCAGCCAGATATTGGTTGATTTTTGGTTCTTTTGGATTCTTCGCCCTTCCCCACATGATTCTTGGTTCTTTTGGATTCTTCGCCCTTCCCCACATGATTCTTGGTTTAAGACGCAGCGTCTCAACTCAATTGTTTCCATTGTCAGTTTTTGAGGTCAAGACTCGCGTTAGCCAAATTTTGGACTCATGATTGAGTTGTTTGTTCAATGTTTGAAAAACTTTAATTAAAATACTTCACTAATTGCATATCATTGAAAAATATTTAATCGATAATTTCCACTTCCTACGCTCCTTTTTGTTGCGCTTTTTTTTGATTAGGTTTCGAAAGGGTTGTTAGTGATCATGATTGATTGAAAATGTTTTTATTTTTCTGACTATTACCAGACTCTGTTTATGTTAATGAGCCTATTTAAACTCGTATTGCTCTAATTCAATACTGTGATGATATTTCTTTTCCACAACTCCTCTACTTATTTGGTCAACCAAGTGCAGGGTGCGGCTACATACTTTCCTCTTTTTAATTGAGTTTTTTGCTTTGAGAAAAGGAAGTTATGTGGCTGCACCCTGTAGATGTTCCTTACCTTCGAAGAGTTTCAACCTATATTGCTTCATCATTATCGTCCTCTAAGATGATGAAATTATCATCTTTTCTGAATGGTACAGTGGAAAATGGTGATTACTTACCAAAACTATTGTTCGAAAAAAATTTAATGGATTTTTATAGCACACCAATATTTTCTAGAATGTTTTCAAAACTATCTAGCGAAGAAGTAGTCGAGAAACTTGATACCGAAACAGGAATTATAATTTTGAATCCACAAGTGATAATTGTTCATTACAAAGTTATGTCACGTTAAAAATTTCTAGTCTCTCAGGGAACTGCTGGTGCCAGGATTATTTTTCGAGTGTATTGGGGACTCAGGTTCGTCTGGAGATATGTGTACATACACAAACCCTAGGCTTCATTGCCAGGGAGGAGGATCACTTGGACGCTAATAGTGAATGCTTATCGACGTTAGTGTACCTTGGCGAATTGGCGCTCCTCCTTAATATCCCTACCTACCACACCTTAGCAACACATTGCAGGAGGTTATTGTTTTTTTTGTGAGTTTGTTGCCATCATCTTTCCTTTTTCTTCGTGATGTCTCTTTAGTGGGGTAGGCTGGAGTACCATGCAACCGACCCTTTGCTCGAGTGTCTTTATTTTGATGTGCTCTTCGTCTTGTATCGCCTTCTCTTGGTACGATGGTATGCATTGCCGACTGTGCGAATTGAGGCACTGAAATTATACGTGTTGTGGGCAGCGTAACATGAATTGTGACTGAATTCTACTCCGTGCTTCTAATTGAGCGGAAACGACAGATAACCCTGAGTTTGACAATAATCATAATAATTTTTAAAATTCAAAGTTATCACCGAGTATGAGACAAATTTATATCTTGGTGTATTAGACCAGTTGGTTCGTTTCTACACTTAACTGTTAGTAAGCACTGTGTTAAATTCAGTGAAGAAATTACGTTTGTGGTAATTAGGTAGTTTGTTGGTGCCTACACCTTACGAGCTTTGCGTAGATGGTTTTGATGAAATTTATCATTAAAAGAAGAAAATTGAAAGCACTTCCCTTTCTTTTTTTATTGTTTGGCTCCTGTACGTCTTCATACATAAATGCCGAGTTCGGCAGCAGATCCAGTGGCACTCGAACGTGCCTCGGTCCTCGTATGTGACTCGGCTGCTCGAGGGGAGGAACGACATTTTTGTTGGTGGTGATGGTTCTAATCGTGGTAGTGGTGATGATCGTGGTAGTGGTGATGATCGTGGTAGTGGTGATGATCGTGGTAGTGGTGATGATCGTTGTAGTGGTAGTAGTAGTAGTGCCGGTGATCTTTGTGGTTATATTCCTTACTGTTCGCTTTGTTAGCATCAAGTTTTGGAATTTTTGACTCTCATCTGCAACAGTTTTTATTTGTTGCGATTTTTGTCGGTGATTGCTTGCCGTTGTACAGAAAATTTATTTTATTTCGGGACCCATTAAAAATGATTTTGTCATATATTTACGTGTTATTAGGAAAAGACGAGTCAAGGACATTTGCAGTCTGTCTTTAGTTAAATCTTGAAAACATAATAAGTCCGTTCCATGATCATATCGTCATATGAATTGTTATTTTTTTACATACAAAATTTAGAGGTGAACGTTGTATTACGCTTTGATTAATTTCTACCTTAGATGTGTGATATTACCGCAGATATGTGAAATAAAAGGACTGTTTTTGGAAAAACTTCTGTTCAAATATTACATTAATACTTGTGGCAAAGAACATCTTGTGTATAAACCAATCTATTCACGGAGAAATTGACACCATGCTCAATAGATGCAAAAGGAAGTAATATCAAGCTATTGGTCTTGTAGTATACATGCAATGATCCCGAAGGAACGACACTGTGGCTAAACCTCTTATTTTGGTGGTCTGAATTGATAGGGTAACGACTCGAGTTATCCGATCTTTGGTGTGCCATTTAAGACTGAGTAAAATTGTAAGGGCTCCATTCATAACTGCTTGGCGGTTAGGCTTCGTCTCGACTGCCTTGGATGTTCTTGCAGGCAGTGTGGGCGTTAGTTGGTCATCTTTAGTTGCATCTGAATCGTTATGAGTTTTGTGTGTGAAATTTCATGCGCTGATGTTAAAGATGTGTTGAACTTTCAAATTTTCTTCGTTGCAATCAGTTAGAGTTGTGTGCATGCTTAGAGTAGTAATTAATTTCCGTTGAACCAAGTTCATTTTTGGGGATGTTGAGATGCTTTCTGCACGTAAAAAGTATGTAAAATCACTCTAGTGACAAAAGGCTCCTCATCTTCAGATTTTCGAAAAGTTGTGACTAGTGATCTGTTCCCTCTGCTATAATTTCAAGGACAGAAACATCATTACTTCGAGATAACAGTACACCAAAAAAATCTAGTTTTGTTTTCTTGACTTTCATAGTTTGGAACACATGTTCATTGAGGGGCGTTTCCATGGACGTGATTAGTAGTGCAAGGGAGAGCTGTGTCATGCTGCTTCCTTGACACCTTGCAGCATGAAGTTGTGCACCTGTGCACGTTACAAGTTATCAGCTGCACCGCAGTATTCAGTATCAGCCCTCAACTCGACCCTGCTGTGCATGAATGTTATATGGTACAGATTTTACATGATGCATATGGATAAGCGTGCTTTCCTTTATGCGTAATTTGCGTTTATGTTATGAATGCAGAAAAATGAATGAATTCTCCCAAATGGAACCCAATGCAAGATTTGACTAATGTATATTGGGACAAATTAATTGCTTACGTTCTTGATGAAATATCTGGAATGTGACTTAGAACCAATATAAAGCGCGGCAAAATTTGCCTCAACATCGCGGGGAAATGACCTCGAATTAAGTTGTGCAAACGTGGGCAGGGACGAGGGCTGTTTTAATTCATCAGTGTTGAATTAAAACAACTCCAACTCAATAATTTATGCGCAAGGTCTTTATCATAGTATTTATACAATTGTTTTATGAATTAATCTTCACTGGCGACGACAGTTTCAATATGAAATCGAAACCGCTCACCTCCATAATGGTAAGGTTTAGTGAAGCTGAGTTTTTATTAGGATGTCACTTGGTTTCTTTTTCAGTAATGTTTCAAACGTAGTGATCTAGTGGATTTAAATCTACTGAGTTCAGTGGCCTCATGTTTGGCGACAGGTGCAAATCAAAGCTTGCCAGAATTTCGAACATTTTTAATCTATCTAGCGTCACCCGTTGAGCTGTTGCATCTCGTAAATCGTCGCATTTTTTGAGCAAAATTCATCAAATTCTTAAACTGACTTTCTCTAGCTCCTTAAGGTATTTCGTTTTTATTTTTTTAGTATTTTTAAAATTATTTTATTCTTATGCAAAGGTTGAACGTATAAAAAGGATAAAATATCCGAAGACATATGAGATCAGTGATGCTTAACAGGTTAATCTAATTGAATTCATTGAGTTCATATCTTAGCACGGATCAAGAGGGTTTTCTGTCTTTGGAGACTTGAACGAACCTTTCTTAGCACATGGCCGATTTCTACTGCATGTCCTCATGCACCACAGTGCTCATAAACCACTCTGACACTTGGAAGTTCTTCGGCGATGCCTCTCGTTGATTTTCGAGGATCAGTGCCGATAATATTTTTAACTTGTTTGGATAAACTGCGGTGTTCTTACGATGTTTGAACACCTGTTGAATCTTCTGCTTTTTGAAACACCTGAAATATCAACAGTCGTTTTCATCTCCCAGTAATACTTCGTGTACGAAAGATCGTGGAACATTTAAGAACGTCACTATTTACTTTATAATACTGAAGACGGTGTTCTAACTTAATTATCGTATCTTAAATACTCATGGCACCATGTATATTATTACTTATTTTTACGCATATTCCAATTAATTAGCTCCATGTAATTCAGCTTATATATGTTTTGAATATCATAAACATAAGAATGGTGTACTTTTGTACACAATGAAATTTTGTTACTAGCCATGAATATAAATTCGATCAATAAAATTAAGAATAGAATTTATTGAAAAACTTTCGATCTTGCTTTGTTGACGATCCCGGGTATCGACGCCATCGGTGTAATTTAACATTTTTCTCCTATCCTGTTTTTCATTTGCATGGATATTGCAAGGTTCTGAGTGCGAAGAATAGCTGGATTTATGCTATACGGGTACGAAACTTGTTCGTTTGTCGTGAATTTTCAGGCGTTAAATTAAGTTGATGAATTGAGTGAAGGGCTAAGTTGCACAACATAGTTTATTGCACGAAATGATGGCAGTTCATGTTTGCAATTAGCTACATTGAAATAACTGCAATATTGTTGCAGTATTCTTAGCACGTTTAGTGGTAGGTATGTATGTACATCAACAGAGATGCGCCGACATGTCGGTGCTCGAGTGATTGCCTCTGTCCCTCTAACCCGGCAACTCCCTTCCGCTTCTCTGGGGATCATTACCCAGGCTTTTTGCATTCTCGCTATTCGTTTACATGTTACGCGTTGTGGAGTGTTTTAGCCTCAATTTTTGTCGAATGACTTCTGCAGCCTGCTAAAGCTCTGTGCCTATCTACCGGCATTTGATTGATTGTTAAACATTTGATTAGTTAGTGTCCTTGCTAATAGCATACAAAGTTAGTTTCAATGTACCTACTGTCGGTAGCACTGCATTCTTGTTTTTGTTATTAGCATGCACTTAATTTTTTTGTATCTGCTCGTGCGTCAGCCTTCTTCTATTCATTGATGACGACACTAATCATCCTTCACGGTTATTCATTACCGTTCTTTCCACCCAAATGATCGTTTTGACCTACTTATGGTTTACTGCAAGACTTCCATTTACTCGGATTTAGGCCTTTTGTATAGGAATTTGATTTTCGTTTGAGGTGTAATGAGGGTACGAGAGAATGCAACTTGATAACTAGGCACTTTTATTATGTTTTATTCATAAAATACAAGATCTTCCCTAATTATATATGCGTACAATAGTCTGCTGTGGTCAAAGGTGCATGTCACTTGGTAGTATCTTGGGCTACCTGTTATTGGTTCAGCAGCGCTGACTGTGAATCTGGTGTGTGTTTTTGGGGTAGGTAGTCAACATATATCACCAGCTTGGTCGACTGGTGAGCGAATCTGCTTGCGAGCGGAAAGACCCGGGTTCGAATCCCGCTGCCGACATGGTTGACGCGGCTAGAAATACGGCATGGGACTTGGGTAAAACAACCGAATAATTATCGAAGTAATTATCCGACCCAAGAATGGGCCAGAAGGTTCGTTCCTATAGCCTCATTCTATTCTATTCTCATAATTTCGGCTCACTCGTGCTTAAGAAAAACCACTCCAGTTTTCTTTTTTATTCTATTTTCTTATATAAAGAGAAGATTTTACTGTTGTTTCATCTTAAATTCTCTAAAGTCTTTGCTTTGCGACAGCGCTATTTGAACCTTGAAGTGGTAACGCGGGGGTGGATTTATTTAATGGAATTGCTGCGGGTCATTCTGTAATTTTTCTTCCTCTATATCCTGTTCGTGTATTGTAATGTTGAGTTTTAGGTAGATATCAGGCTTATGTTGCACAAAGTATGCGAAAGTTCAATAAACTTATACGAGTACGAGAAATATATATTGATCCTAGTTTTTTTTTATATATGGGGCTTAGTGTTTTGGATCTCATTCTTCGTTTCAGATTGTGGAGCGCGTATGCAGAGCTACATAACACACTCTTTTCTAGTCCTCAACTGACACTTTTTTTATCAATATTGTTGTAAATTAAATAGTTGAGCATGTCTAGGATGCCTGCGTATTGCTTGCCAGCGTGCACTAGGAACACGTGCGTTCGTTACTGCTGTAAGTATTAGGCATACGTCAAATTCTGCAGTCGTTTAGAGAAGGAAATTACGGGAGTTGGAAATTTTCTTCATAATAACAACCGACAAAGTCATCTGTTAAGTCTTATTGTGCATTTTTCTCATAAAAAATATTTATACGGGAGTGAATGAAAACTTTCGTATGTGTTTGAAGCCAAGAGTCGAGCTAAGAAAATTTGTTTTCAATATGGGTAGAAGACTATGTTAAAGAGGTTTCCCTTTCAAATAGTAGAGAAAATATTGCGAACTGCAGAAAACTTGCATAGTTTTAGCGATGACTAAAGTATTGGACTGGCGTGAGGACATCAGTCTCTTACTATGAAATTTTTATATATGTAAATGGAAATACTCGAGCACGCTATTGATTCAATGGAGCAACTTTATATTTTGCTGAAGATTCATATAGTTTTGTAAAAGCATCATGTATGATTCAATAAAGACAAGTTTTTCATATCAATCGCTGTAGTTGATGTGAAATATATCTTTCAAATTGTATTCGTAAACTACAACTCATTTCAGCAGCCCAGCTAAGCTTGAGGACGATAAAAAGCATCATCATTAAGCTGTTTATTGACGAAGCCCCTCTCTGTTTCCAAGGATATGTAAACTGTTTTATTAACAAAGCTTCTTATTGTGTCAGAGGGTTGATTAAGCCATTTATTAACGAAGCTTCTCTCTGTTTCCGAGGATCTGTAAACCATTTTATTTACGAAGCTTTTCCCGGTTTCAAAGGGTATGTAAACCCTTTTATTAACGAAGCTTCTCTGTTTCCATGGCTATGCAAACCCTTTTATTAACGAAGCTTCTCTGTTTCAATGACTATGCAAACCCTTTTATTTAGTAAGCTTTTCCCTATTTCAGAGGGTACATTAAGCCTCTTATTAACGAGGCTTCTCCATGTTTCAGAGGGCACATTAAGCCTCTTATTAACGAGGCTTCTCTATGTTTCAGAGGGTACATTATGCCTCTTATTAACGAGGCTTCTCCATGTTTTAAGGGCACATTATGCCTCTTATTAACGAGGCTTCTCCATGTTTCAAGAGTACATTAAGCCTCTTATTAAGGAATGTTGTGTGTGTTTCAGAGGGCACATTAAGCCTCTTATCAAGGAGGCGTCTCCATGTTTCAAGGGCACATTATGCCTCTTATTAAGGAATGTTGTGTGTGTTTCAGAGGGTCGCGAGTACCCGTACCTGCGTGAGATGCGCGAGCGCCTGCTGAGCAGTGACGATCCACCGCCTCTAGCTGTCATGGACGAGCACCACAACCACCCTGAGGCTCGCCTCCTGCAGTGCCAGCAGCAGCACACGCCCGTAGGCACTGTCGTCAAGGTACGTCTTCTTATTAACTGCTCCCTCTGGTCGGAAACAGGTGGTGCAGAGGGAAGAAAGGCTAAAAATTTAACTGATGAATTGTTCTTTCAACGTCATGACGTGTAGGAAAACAAGATGAACAAGAAACAAAACGAGATGAAATATAGTTTCACAAGGGGTTTCAGGAATATTAGGCTGGAGTGTTTTCCCGGATGTACTAACTATTTCTGATCAGAGGAGTATATGGGTATTATTATAATTCTAGTTCTGAACCGTATGGTTAACGTCACACTGGCCCACCGTACAAGTTACCAGTGACAAGTAGCTCATGATTTTAAATGTTTATTGATTAAATTGTAACCGCAAAAAAGTATGAATTTACAATTACAAATGTGAAAATAATGTTTAATAAATGTTAGTTGCTTTTGCTAAAGTACTTGAAGATTCTACATATTATATTAGCTTTACATTGTCCTCAGAACATGCTTGACTTCAGCTACCCCTACCATCGCATCGTCACTTGATTAGAAAATCCATTAAGTTGTATTCTAATAGATAGTACATGTCACTTCAAATTCGGGAATGTCCATTACGCTATACAACAAACCCCCCGTGAACACCGTTTGTGAAGTGTAAAAATCATCACTTCAATCACAACGCGTTATTTCAATTATACACTGACAATGACAGCTTTACCCTTTAGCGACCAATTTCTTTTTCTAGTTTCTACGTTTAAGCTCACAAAGACCTGTACACTGATGCAATGAAGCACGCTGAGAGCCAGGCAGCCAAAAGAACGACGCTGTAACATGCCGCCGCGTTCAAACCTAATAGCAAC